>CM056958.1:24736453-24915679 GCA_029856935.1 Cyclocarya paliurus
TTTGCATATGACATGAGTGGTACATAAAAATGGCTGTCAAATAACTGGCTTGAATAATACATATATAAGCTGATATGTGATGATCCTAATTTGTGATCAAATTACTTACATTGCTGCGCTTTTTCTTGAATCTCACTTCGTAACTCGTCACCGAAGGGTACGTGACGGGGGTTGGCTAGACGAGACGACGGTGGCTCTGGGTGGCCAGGAGTGAGGCGACGCGGCTGGTTTACTGGGCTGGGTGGTGCGACGCCGAGAGAGGGAGAGATAGTACCGAGAGAGAGTTCTGTTGCCGAAGGCAACCGAGAGAGAGAGGAGGTTGGCGGTGGTTGTGGTTTCTTATGTTTTCTTCTGGAGGTCTCGGCTAGGGGTGAGTTTTATAGGCAAGGAAAAGGGTATTGTGACCATAAGGAGATGGGATAGGATTTGGAGTTGAGAGTTTGGTTTCCTACTAGGATTTGGAGTTGAGAGCTTGGTTTCCTAATAGGATTTGGAGTTGAGAGCTTGGTTTCCTAATAGGATTTGGAGTTGAGAGTTTGGTTTCCTAATAGGATTTGGAGTTATTAATAAGAGGATAAGGATGAGGCTTATGGGTGGAGATAGGGAGAAATAATGTTTAAATTCAAATTAAACTCTAGGCTATTGTAAAAAATCGGGTTATAATAAAATAATAAAAAAAATGATAATAATCTTATTAAAAGAACAAATGTAAAATCTGATGATAATAATAATAATAATAATAATAATAATAATAATAATAATATAGCTATAAGAAAATACATAAAATGTATCTATAGCCTAATATTAGGGTCGGGTTGTTACAAACATTGACTTAGTACTCGAATAGCAAACCTTTAAGCGTTGTAACCTCGCAATCAAATTGGGTCCACCATGTAACTATAACAATAATGCAATTATAAATTATTAATTAAATGCAAGTAAAAATAAAATAAGATAAAATTTAAAATACAAAGTCACACTATTTAAAAAATGATATTTATAAATGATAATACTTGGATTAATCTTATCACACTGACAGATTGCTAAAGAATGTCCAAACTCACCTACTGCAATCTTATACAAGTCAAGTTTTGCAATGATCTTGTTTTGATTATCGGGATCAAGTTCCATCTTCATAACACAGCTATTGAAGTCTCTTACAACATCATTTTTACTTTAAAAGTTGGGGCTATAGTAAATTTCAAGGTTAAGAAAACAACCCGTCGCATATAATGGATTGTGAATTTGCTTATCCCATCTAGAATCAATGATCCTGGTGAATAGACTAAATACACTAACTTTGTTATTGCATCTTGTTTTTATGTTCTCTTTGGCTCTTTCCATTGTATCATACAAATATCTCATTGCAGGCTTTTCATCCCCATCAACAAGTCGTAGAACACGAACCAAAGGCTCACTAACTTTAACAATAAATTGACATTGAGACCAAAACTCTTTATCTTCTAAAACGATCCTAACTATCTCATTCTCTATGTTGCTCTTAGAATGACTTGATGTAATCCATTTATCACAAGTAAACATTTGTCTGAGTTCTTTCTTAAATAAGAGCAAGCATTCGATACTTAAAAAATTTGTTGTAAACCTTGTAATTGCAAGACGACACAAATCATGACCTTTGGTAAAAAATTTTCTTATCAATGCTAAAACCCAACCATGGTTATAGATGAACTTTGTTATCTTTTTTACTTTTTTTTTATAGTATCATCAATAAGAGGAAAATATCTTGGACTAGAAAAATTCTCCAACATTAAGTCTATGCAATGAGCTGCACATGAGGACTAGTAGAAAGAGCCATACTTCTGTTGTAACTTCTTTCCTGCAGCTTTATAACTTGCATCATTGTCCGTTATGAACTGTACAAAATTCTCAGCTCCAATTTCATGAACAACCTCATCAAAGATATTAAACAATGTTTCAGCATCTTTTCTAAGGCCAGATGTATCAATAGACTTTAAGAACATTGTACCGTTCGGACAATAAACTAGAAAGTTGATTATTGATTGTTGCTTCTGGTTTGTCCAACCATCTGCCATTAGTGAACAACCGGTCTCATTCCAAACATTTTTAATTTGTTGCAAATAATATTGAACCTCATCAACAACCATCTTTAACAAATTTCCTCTGAACTCATATAAAGAAGGACCCTTGAATCCTGGCCCAATTACAGTCATGGCATCGATAGCTGGTTGATAAAATTTGAGTTGAGCTGCATTGAAAGGCAGATTAGAATCATACAACCAGCATGCTATAGCCATCTTTGCTTTTACAATCATTTCATTTGAACATATAGAACTCTTAATTAAAGGTTGGGCCCCAGAAGTTGTTCTTGGAGCAAACAATTTACTCAATCCCCCCACTGACTTTTTAGTTCTAAATTTTTTCGACTTCCCCTTGCCTTTTGAAAGCTGAGACTGTCCCTCTATACTATTACTATTATCAATATCATCAGATGTTATATCTATATCGCCTCCAATTTCTGACCTTAATTTTCTTTTCTTCTCTTTGTTTTTTTTCATTTCATCAAGCAACTATTTCATTTGCCATTTTACATCTTCAGAGACCTTTTTACATGCTTCTACATCGCCTGGAATCCCAGCTAGATGATGCTTCAACCAAGTGATCCCGCCACTTCTAATTACTTTATTACAATATAAACCTTCAGTATTATTTCTTGTCCCTGGCACTGCACGTGCATGGGCCCATGCTGGATCTTTTGATCTTACTGGAGCAAGTGTTGGAGTTGAACTCATACCACCAGTTGATTGACAACTAGACATTTTTAACTATTAAAATATAAAAAATTAACACTTATAAGTAAGCAAAATTAAAAAAAAAAAATTCAAAAGAAGTAAGAAACTTAAAAAGATAAACAACAACATTCAACATTTGAACTAAAATAATTAAAAGCTAATTAAAAGTGAAATGAACAAAGGCCGGGATTAAAAATTATAAGATTAGAGATTAGTTAATGATTAGAGATTATTTATTACATTTTACTTGTAGATTAATTATTTAATATTACATAAAGAAATATTGAAGGATGATAGAAAACAGTGATGAGAAATATATTTTTTAAAAATTATTTTTGGAATGATACAATATCATTTTGTAAATTTGTAAAAAGATTTTTGAATTTCTTATTTTTCACCCTCCTTAATTTCACAGATTTTTTATAATTAAACATGACCATCAATTTCATTAGATTTCTTAACATCATATATGGACAATTGACATTAATGCCATGTAAGATCAAATAAAATCTAAGAAGAAAAAAATAGTAATTGAGAGTGTGAAGATTGAATCATTAATCTAAAAGTCTGTATGATCACATGTTGATGACTGTTACAAACTGTCTAGTGTCTACACCCATGGGAACTTTGGCACTTTGGTTTTTACAAATTCAGAGTCATGCGGACAATTACCCATTTGGGGATGTTAACTTTTATTAAGGAATAGAAACAGTAAATAATTAGGCTTAATGCATGACAAAAAAAGTTTAAAGTAGACAAAAAAAAGAGGAAATTTAATCATCCACGCTCAATACTTCTTTTTTTTTTTAGAATAAAATACTTCTGCATTTATGCATAGAGAAAGTAATCAAATACATAATTGATAATACACCAACATGGTGAAAATAACAGACAAATAATAAACAGCAACTAGCATTTTTGAGCCGTTCAAGTCTACTTAGAAGAAAATAATTGCATCCACTTCAAGTCTATTTCGAAGAAAATCTGGAGGTTCACCGTTCTTCATGTTCAATACTTGAACATGGATTAGTATTTTTTTTTTTAATCATAGATTTTGCTTATAAAACACCAAGCTATAGATACAATGCAGAACTTAAAAACAAACAAACACTATAAAAATATAATCTAATAGATCTTTATGATTAAAGAAAAAATCAAATTAATAAAAAAATTACTCAAAGGCTCAAAGCTCATACCATCGACGAAGACGACGGCGGATGGCGACGTGCAACCAAACGACGAAGACGACGGCACGAACTGACTGTTGGGACTCAGGCTACCGTGCTCACTGCTGCCAGCTGAAGGAAGTTGGAGTCTCGGATGAGGAAGGCTGAGCTAAAATCGATTTGGAGAAAAAAAAAAAGAGAGAAAGAAAGTAAACCTAAGTTATAATGACACGTGAAAGTCTGAAAATGCCCCTAAGTATTTGCTTAAATTTCGAAACTGCCATCCAATTAGCTTGCAAAATTTCATACCGGCCAAAATATATGTTTTGGCAGAAAAATAAAATACTAGCCAATACACACGGTATTTTGGGCGGTACAAAATGAACTATTTCGTGTATCGGCCCAGTGGCTGGTACGAAAAATACCGGCCGGTACAGTATGGTATTAAAAAAACTGGCAACAACTCATTCAGCAAATCTAACATCTTCTTTTGCTACAGGTCAAGAAAGGAATGAAGTTCCACAATTAACAATTATTTAAGAGCACTGTTAGCAATTGCTTGCAATTCTTAAGGCTTCTACTTCCACTCCTCACTCTGGAAATTAGATCACCTTTTCTCCAAAAGACTCAAATTCTACATCTCTATTAGCTGGTATTCTTCCAACTCCACTATCTTCTCCCTGTGAGAATTTCTCAAGTAAATCCATATCCCAAGCATCTACAATTCATTCAAACCATACACCTTGGATAATTGACACAGGGCAACAAACCACATGGTCAACTCCATTCATGTTTTTTCTTCTATTACCTCTGAAATTAAATCTTCAATAAAATTACCAAATGGTAATCTAGTTGAAGTAACTCATGTTGCAACAGTTTCTCTTTTTGAGAAATTAGTTTTATACAATGTCCTTTGTGTGCCATCTTTCTCATTTAACCTTATATCAGCTAGTAAGTTAACTCATGATTCTTTTTGTTGTCTTATTTTCATTTCTAATCTTTGTTTTCTTCAGGACCTGTCTACTTGGACAATGATTAGGATGGGTGAGGAAAGAGCTAGTCTATATCATTTCTTGCCACAACCTTTGGTTGGTTTATCTATTGCTTCCTCCTCAGTTCATCAAGATTTGATTTGTGGCATGATAGACTAGGTCACATTTCTTATTCTAGATTGAAATTTCTTAATACATCTGTATTAGATACATACATATCATATTCATTCCCTTGTACAATCTGCTCATTGGCTAAACAAAAGTGCTTGTCCTTTCCACCTAGTGATAGTATCTCTACATCTCCTTTTGCTCTTATCCATTGTGACATATGTGGTCCATTTTCTGTTTCTGCACTTGATGACTCTAAATATTTCGTAACCATTGTAGATGATTATTCAAAATCTACTTGGGGTTTATCTCATGCAAAACAAATCCCAAACGAAGACCTATTCGCAATCATTCTTCAGTTTAGTAGAAACACAATTTCAAACTCAGATTAAACAGATTAGAATAGATAATGGAGTTGAATTTCATTTACCTAAATATTTCTCAGTCAAGGGTGTAATTTATCATAGAAGTTGTGTGGACAAACCTCGACAAAATAGTACAATTGGGAGAAAAGACCAACATCTTTTGAATGTTGCCCGCTCCTTGCGTTTTCAAGCTTGTCTACTATTAGAATTTTGGGGTGATTGTGTACTAACTGCAACCCACTTGATTAACCTAACTCCAACTCCTTTGCTGTCAAACAAATCACCCTATGAAGTTTAAATTCCACTCCTCCTTCATATAATCATCTTAGAGTGCTTGGTTGTCTTTGTTTTGCATCCACCTTAACCATAAATTAAACCAAATTTGATCCTCGAGCCAGAAAATGCATCTTTATTGGATATCCATTTGTTGTCAAAGGATATAAATTTTTTGATATTGAGACTCATATTTTTTCATCTCTCGGAATCTTGTTTTTCATGAAACAATTTCCCCTTTTTCTTCTCCCACTTCCCATCCTTCTTTTCCCCAACAATCTTCATTTCTTTTACCCAGATTTGTCCCAAACATTGCAAATTCTATTTTCTATAATTCTTCTTCTACTACTTCAGACATTGCTAATTCTTCATTCCATAATTCATTTTCACCAAATACAAATACTTTCTTTCCTACTACTTCACCTACTTCTCCTTCCATTAGACAGTCAGCTAGGCCATGGAAACAACCAAGTTACTTGTAATCTATGTTAATAACGTGTTTCATACCATCAACTGCACAGATATCCTGCAACATATGATATGGCAGCACGGGGTGCCAGGTGGAACTCCAATGCCTAAGTTAGAGAGAAGAGTTCTCAATGTAAGTGTATGAATGAATGAATGAACAATATGTCACCTTTAGGTGTTATTTATATTAGTATAAAGATGTTGATAACGGCTAGGTCCAGAGTTCATCTTGGATAACCCTCGAATAAATTAGTAGGATAACTTTTCTGATCCATCGGAGGCGTTATCTATTCTCTATGTTATTCACCACGTGGTCATAGGTCCAATCTCTGGACTATGGGAGATTCAACTTCTTAATAATGATAAAAAACTATAGTACACTACACTACATTATAGTATAGTATTAGTATTAGTTTAGTACATTTGTCATAAAAAAAGTATTAGTTTGTATAGTATAGTATAATTAACTAGTTATAGTATTAACAAGTTATATTATAGTATTATAAGTTATAGTATTAAGAAGTTATAGTAGTATAGTTTTGTATATTATTATATGATAGTGTTATATAACTATACTATACTAATAATAATAGTATAATACTGTATACTATAATACTATATATAGATAACTTGTTACAATAACATTTTTTTGTCGTAATAAGTTAAAAAATGTTAGGTTCAGGTTAAATATTGCAGATCACTCCTAGCGCCGCACACTCTTCATTTCATATTTTTTCTTCGAATCCTGGAGAGTACTGAGATATTTGAGTGACTTTTTTCTTCAAAAATTCCAAGAAAGAAATACTCACACTTGGATTTAGAGAGAGACAAAGAGTGAGAGAGATAGAGATTGAGTGAGTAGGATTTAGGGAGAGTTTTGAGAAAGAGTTGCACACAAATTTTTTCAAGAGTTCAGCTTTGGTAAATATCTATGTACCCTAATTCACATTCTTCACTGTAAATTTTAGATGTTAACTAATTTTGTTGTATCTCCTAAATGTGGTGTAGGTCTTTTGTATTTATTGGATTGTTTGGAATTGCGTTGAAGCAAAAATCTATGATTTCAACTCATTATAATCTACATCTATGTTTGTCCATGATACTTGATTTGTGTTTGTGAATAATCACTGGGTTGTTTTACGTTTGTTTGTCTATGTGTTATTTATCGATTTTGTTTTGCGTTTGAGTTTGGAAACTGGGTTGAAACTGTTTGAACAGTATTTGTTACCATTCGAACAGTATCTGTTACATTTGAACGGTTATTCTACGTTCAAACATACACTTTATACGTTCGAGCGGGAATTTCCATTATAGATTGCACATAACTCTAATTAAATTACTAATTAAATTCTAAAATTGTATTTTAAATTATCACACAATAGAACATCATAATAATAAACATAATGAGAGTATAATCAATACTTAAAAACATAATAGACAATATGATGTTAAATAACATAATAGGACAACATAATAACATAATAGGACAACATAATAACACAATAGAACAACATAGTAATATACTAATAAATATACTAATAAGAAATATTTTGTCAAAAGTAGTTAACATAAATAACCCAATAGAATACCATAATAATAAACTATAATTAATACTTGAAAACATACACCCAAGTGAATAAATATACTAATAAAAAATACTTGGTCAAAAGTAGTAAACATAATAACACAATAGAATAACATGATAATAAACTATAATTAACACTTAAAAACATGAACCTAAGTGAATAAATATACTAATAAGAAATATTTTGTCAAAAGTAGTTAACATAAATAACCCAATAGAATAACATAATAATAAACTATAATTAATACTTAAAAACATACACCCAAGTGAATAAATATACTAATAAAAAATAATTGATCAAACTTAGTTAACATAAATAACACAATAGAACAATACATAAATATACTAATATTTTATTTTATAGAGTTAATAGTACAATCTTGACAAGGTCGAGCCATTACTAGAGGCGTGGTGTTAAAAAAATATCGTAAAGTGAGTAAAATTAAATTTAACATTTCTGACGACCATACCGGAGGCGAATGACAACTAGCAGCTTGGCCTGCATTGCATGTGGGTTCTCTTACACGAACTTATACACCTTTGACTACAAGTTCATTGCAGAAAATCCCTTAAGAAATGAAAGAGCTTATCGAGAAGCGTTGTTTGGTAATGTTTAAATAATTAATTTATATTAATATTGTTTAATGTGTATGCAAAATTTAAAATATTCTGGGTGATAATATCTTTGTGTATATATTTTTTGAAGGATAACTTCAAACTAAATTTTGGTTGAACAGAGGATTGCAAGACTATCGATGAGCTTATGTGTAATACATTTCGCAAGTATAAGGCGATGTGTCATGAGTATTATAATAAGTTCGAGAATAAGGAAGATGCACGCCGACATCCTTTTCAAGATATCCGACCTTTCGATTGGAAAAAATTTCACAAAATGTTAGAGGATCTATCATATAAGGTAAATAAAATGAATTTTCTTTACATGTCCTATTTATCATTTTTACTTCTTAATATTTACAACTTCTATGTGGGAGAGAAATTCTATAAACAAAACAAATAGATCAAAGTTAAAAATTCACCGACATGTAGGCTCAAGATCTTTTCATCGCCTCTCTTAGAAATTGGTAATACTCTTTTATTTTTTTATTGTATATAGTTTGTTATTTGGAGATATTCTAATGATTTTATATCTCAACAAATGTCTCTTGTGGCAAGAGTCAGTTACTAATTATGATTTGACAAAATTATATATTGTCAAACATACTGAGTGTAATGGAGAGTGGACTCATCCTAATGTCCTTGAAAATTATGTAAGTATTATATTATGTTTAATTAAATATATATGAATATTTGTGACGATGTAAATTCTTTTTTTTGTGTGTAAGATAAGATGCTTGCTCTATGTGTTGAATCTGTGTCAGATCAAAATTTCTCAACAAGTGATGTTGAAATTTTTACACAAGTTCTGGGTCAACTTTCAGGATATTTGAGGGCTTTGGGTCATTGTGTAAAGCCTTCTAGCTATTCCTCATCGTCCGCGTTTACCACTAACACCTCTATAGCGTTAGAGAAAGCAAATTCTATGATCGAAAAATTGGCTATAAGGTAGCATGAGTTAGAGGCTCAATTGGCGAAACATGCAAACATGTAGATGTGCATGAAAATCTAAGAAGAGTTTAGGAGAGATGTGCAATTCCAAATGCAGATGCTTATGCAACAGTTCAGACCTCCAACCAACTGATTTACATTATACGTATAAATTTTGGGATCTATTTATGTACAAAGAATGCTAGTACTACTGTTCTATTTATTTAGTTCGCACTTATTAGACTACTTTTGTGGGTACTGAACAAATTGTAATATATCTTTTTAAATATTATATATATATATATCTATTTGGATTTCATTGTTGGGTAAAATAAAATAGTTATTATTCTAACGATCAAAAACCGTTTGAATAAAATAAGTAAAATCATTCGAACATCGATACAGATCATTTGATTGTAAACGTTCGAGCAGTACTTAAAACCATTCGAACGAAATCATCGAAGATGAAATCAAAGTTCGAACGTCATCTCATAACAAATCGTTCGATTCTATCATGGTCCGATCAAACTTCTTACTCAATACAATCAAACATATTTTACTGTTCGACCATCAAATTGTTTGTACGAACATTTCCTCATGCCTTTTGGTCAACGGACTGGTATTGATCGACCACTCACGGAGGAAGCGTTCGAACATATTTGGCGTTCGAACATCAAATTTGTACCATTCGAATGTGATTTTAGGACGAAATTCAATCGTCTCAAAAATAAATATTTCGTTCAAACGCGATCAAACGGTTTTGCTCAAGTTTGTCCCAAAAATAAAAGATATTTTTGGGATGAAATTGATATTTCCTTCCTAAAATATCTTTTGAGATACTGTTATTGAAACAACCTTAGAATGATTTTTTTATATCTCAAGAAATATTTTGGGATGAAATTACAATTTTTTGGGATGAAAATTTTCGTCCCAAAAAACCACTCCTATTGTAGATATAAGCATTTGCCTCAAAAGAATATGCTATTTTTCATAATTACCTAGAAAGTCCAAAATTCGCTAAGAGTAGGAAGGAATTAACATTGAGACATGTTATTCACAAGATCTTGGAAAAATAATTAATTCTTGAAGATGGTAGCTAGAAATTAATGCTAGAGGCCAGCCATGCACGACAGATTTCAACGTTCAACTACCTTGTACGTACTACTATTATTTGTTTGTTATCTTGCAAGCAAATCTAGCATACAAGTTTGACATTTCGTGTACCATTTGGTACATATGATGACGATCTCCAATTAAACCATCTAAATAAAGCAAAGTTGTGCGTACCTCCACCAATGTTGTCATGAACAGATAGTTAATACGTTCCAGTTATTGAACAGGGGTTCTATACATAGTCGATCTGCGACTGACTTCTGAATGTTAAAAGCGTATATATTTTGTTTGGATAATGATATACATAATTTGTTTTATAATTATGTCTTAAACTGAAGATATTTATGTTATTTTATAAAAATATTCTTCATTTAAAATAATATTGTATGAATAATTGCATGTATATATTTTTTATTTTGTTAATTTCAAGAAAAGAGACTATGAATTAGTTCATTAAATTAACTATATATATATATATTATAAGTATTAGGTACATGATTGAGATGTATTGTTCTTTTCTATGTATATACACATATTTAATATAAGATCACCCTAAAAACCATAAAACAAAAAATAGGGGTATTTTCTAGTAATTAAACACACCCTAATTATGTGGTAGATCTCGTCACAAAAATGTCGATCAGTCACTTCCATTATTTAATTAGGATTTGGACTCAATTTCTTAGTCCCTAGGAATGAGGAATTAAAAGGCATGGACCCTTTGTTTTGTGGCCCTTTTTTTTTATAGAAAACCACCGACGTGGGACCATTCATAGAATTATGAGCACCATTTTGCACCAGAGGCCACGTCCTAGCGGCTAGCTGTATAGCTTCCCAGCCACGAGCCTTGGTCATCCTAAAAAACGTGTGTATATATACCTCTGCATGAATGCTATAACTGATTTGTTTGCTTTGTCTTACATTTTTATCATTTAACTTTACAATGGTTTAGGTTCTATTCTGGGGGAGACATTGGTAGCCCTATAATTTATGCGTGTCTGTTTTACTTTGTCTAATGGTATCTTTATGTTAATAACGTGTTTCACATCACTAACTGCACGAATGACCTACAACATATGAGATAGGGGCATGTGGTGCTTGGTGGAACTCTAATGCCTGAATTAGAGAGAAGTGTTCTCAATATAAGTGCATGAATGAATGGACAAAACATAACCTTTATGTGCTATCTATAGGAGTATGAAAATGTTGATAACAACTAATTCCAGAGTTTATCTTAAATAACTCGAATAAATTGGTAGGATAACTTTTCTGATCCTTTGGAGACGTTATCTATTCTCTATGTTATTCGCCATGTGGTCATAGGTCCAATCTCTGGGCTTTGGGAGATTCAACTTTCCATTATGTTAAAGATGTGGCCCACGTCATTCATGATTGTTCTCACGTTTTTATTCATTATTTCTTCTTTTATTCAAAAGTGGTGACTTACGGCATTGTAAACCTTTCGCCTTCCCAAGAATCCCTCATGATTCCTTCTTTTTTCAACTTCACTTCTTTTATCTTCTTGCGTCATTTCCTCTTCCCGTTTCATTTCTTTCCTTTCCTCTCTTCTCAAGTTTCAAGAAAACACTCGCCACCCTTTAGCATTTTGATCTGGTTTCTTCCAGTTCATACAACACTAGCTCAACATGGTTCTTCCCGTCTTCCCAGCCGTGCTTCTGCCCAAGCCCCATTTAGGGTTTCCTCCCATTCTGCGCCTTAATCCTTTGAAGGTCAAACTTTACATTTCTTTAAGGGGTTTATGTGGCGCTCCACCCGTATCGTGGTGTTCGATCAATTTGGGCATAGGGATACTATCTCTAGAGGCTCATTTGTCTTTGCCTGCATTAGGCTATTCTCATCCCTTGCTTCCATGTCCTGGCTGGCTGTGATTAATGGTGGGGGCGGCGACTTCCCTTCCAAACTTTCCTCGACACAGACGCCCGACGCTCTTGATCTGAGCTCTTGCACATAGTATTCTCGTGCTAGGATTTGCTCTCCCCGAACCACACCAACCCTTGTCTTCGTTGGAAATTTCATTTTTAGGTGGTAAGTAGAAGTGACGACCTTCAAATTATTCAAAGTTGGGCGTCTCAATATGGCGCGTTGTAGGCTGATGGGGCTTTGACTTCAAAGAAGTTTGTCATTATCGTAGCCATGTGTGAACCCTGGCCGACTGTGACTGGTAGTGTGATGGCGCCCATTGGTTAAATAGCCTCGCCAGAGAATCCCTTGAGGGGGATTGGTGATAAGCGTTGCCTATTGGGCCTAATGCCCATCTTGGAAAATCCCTTTAGGGGGTTGGTGATGAGTGTAGCCTATCAGCTAAGCTCTGCCTGGTCGTGTAGTTTGCGATTAACAAGGTGACTATCAGGGGGTCATCATGTGGCTTCAAGACCCCTTGATAGTCTTCATCTCCAAAAGAGATAGTAGGCGTGATTCCCAGTCTGGGGTTTTTAAAGGGTTTATCCGCCATGTACACCTTGTGGTACCTTACTTTATAGGCGTGAGCCTTTATACTAGAAGCCATCTCACCACTACCGACAAATCCTCCTGCTATGGTGCGGATTTCTCCCAAGGGAGCTTGGTATTGGTCACGTGGAGTGTCATGTCTCTATTCCCTTTCATGTCTTTGTATTTTTGGACTACTGCTCCATCTAGGCTCAAGCCCCCGGCCTTCTTCTCTCCTTGGTTTGATGTGTCCGACCAGTATTCGCTTGAGTTCCCCATTTCTTGCCAATCTGGCTACTCTGTTCTTCATGGTTGAGCAGTCTTTGGTCCAGTGGGTGTCAGATTTGTGGTATTTGCAATAGCGATGGCCCCTTGTGGGCGGCGTGCTTCTTTCCTTATGGTTTCTGCATTTTCTTGTACATTCAGATTGTTGTGGATGAGGCGAGTTCCTTGGTCTCGCTGGGTGGGGTACTTTTCTCGTCGCCATTCTTGATGATTGGGCTCGATCGTATTGCTCGAGTTCTTGGTTTCTGACTTCACTTCTTGCTTCCTATGTTCTAAGAGGGCTTGTAGCGTGTCCTCCGCGTTAACATAATCATCATCTCTGTCCATGAATTCCCTTAGGGTCGAGAGAGTTTTCCTAGCCAACTCGGTCATGAATGGACTCCGAAGCCATATGCCACCCAAAAAGGCGGCTAGTGTGATCTTCTCACCCTGATCGCCCGTGGTATGTTTCTCCTTGTTGAATCGGGTCAGATACGCTTTCAAACTCTCCTCTTTCCTTTGCTTAATATTGAGACGATAAGTAGCGGGTCGTCGATGTCTCCTACTTGGCATGAATTGTGTTAAGAATTTCTTAGCCAACCTTTCAAAACTGTTAATGGATACTAGTCGTAAAGTTTCAAACCAGTCTCGTGCTATTCCTTTTAATGTTAACAAGAAAGCACGGCAAGATACCTTTCTTGGGAAGCTGTGGAGAGTCATGTGTGCTTTAAAGTTTTCCAAGTGATTTACAAGGTCTCGGGACCCATCATACATGTCGATCTGGGGAACTTTAAATTTAGGTGGGAGTGGTACTGCCATCACTTCCTCATTGTAGGGAAGATCAATCTAGTTCAGCAGCTAGTCTACAGTGGAAGATCCTCCCATTTTTTCTTGCCATATGCTCGTATTTATCCACGAGGCTACGCATCTCGTTGTGTAATCTCTTCTTTTCTAACTCCTTGGTATTCATGCCTCATGCGCTATGTGCGTCCCCTTCTATTTGTCTGCTGTGGACTGGTGGTGTAGCATCATTCTATCATTTCAGCTCGTCATTCTCCTTTCGCAACTATACAACCACTGTTGTCGCATTTTTCAACTTTTCTTTAGCTTTTGCCAACCTTGCTTCTATGTTTGTCATATTCATCTCTTAGTCACGGGTTGTTTGAGATCGCACAACCGTTGGCATATGAAAGTCACAATAAGGTCTGTAGAGACCCCGCAGACGGCGCCATTGTTAATGACGTGTTTCACACCATTAATTATATAGATGACCTACAATAGATGAAATGGCGGCACGAGGTACCTGGTGGAACTCCGATGCCTAAGTTAGAGAGAAGTATTCTCGATATAAGTGTATGAATGAATAATATGTCACCTTTAGGTGTTATTTGTAGGAGTATAAATGTGTCGATAACGACTAGTCCCAGAGTTTATCTTAGACAACTGTCGAATAAATTGGTAGAATAACTTTCCTAATCCATTGAAGGCGTTATCTAATCTCTATATTATTCACCACGTGATCATAGGTCCAATCTATGGCTTGAAAAACTTATTCACTAAGGGCCCTCCAACACATGGACTTATCCCCAAGGTTCTAAATATCCCTTCTACTCTATGACTGTAAATTTGAAATTGCTTGCAAATTATATATATCTATAAGCTATAGAAAAAACATGCGGCTTTTATTTAAAATATATCTGATTGTACAGCGAGAAATCCTCATTGTCATCTTGTCCAAATTAAAAAGAAATGCTACACGTATATGGATGTATACATATATATATATATATATATATATATATATATATATATATAGATTATATTGCGCTTATAATTCAGTTGTCTATTTGGCACAGGTGGAGCTATATTATATTAGGGCTTGAGTGATCATGGCCATATAATTTTGAAAGGGTTTTACTATTCATCATCCCTACACTATACACTCCATATATTTTAATATATTTTAATATTTTTTTTAAATTTTTTTTAAATTTATTTTTTTTAAACTATTTATAATTTTTTATTTACTATTCATATAAAAATATATTTGATAAAAAAAATTAAAAAAAAAGAGTGTGGAGTGTGGTGTAAATAGTAAGAGGTTGAGTAGAATTTTTGATTTTGAAATTCCCTCTAAATGGATAGCTGTGTCTATTGCCTAGAACATATATTTATATATATACATACATGTGTATATATATATATATATATTATATATATATATATATATATATATATATATATATATTGGTGGGTCTCTTGGGTCTCGTTTGGTTACACATGTGAGATGAAAAATTTATAAATAATAATGAAATAGTTTGTAAATAATCGTGAAATTATTTAAGTTAAATTGTTTTATAGAGTTTTGAGAATTAATAGGAAAAAAAAATTAAATAAAAATATTATAAATTTAAAATATTGTTAGAATATAATATTTATTTTAAACTTTTAAAAAATTAAATTGTTGCTTGTGTTTTATTTTAAAATTTGAAAAAATTATAATAATGATAAAAAAATTTAAAAATTTAAAATTTAAAATCTAAAATTAAAATATATTTATGTTTGAATGAATTTAAATATTAAAATGGGATGGGTTCTTTAAAACCAAACGGTACCTAAATCGTGGCTGAGAGAGACATAACATGTAAAACTCTTGTAAACCGTGCCTGAGAGTGACACATACACGACAAGCTGTGTGATGATAGCCTAGCCTAGCCTAGCCTAGCCTAGATTGTAATGTGTGAGAACTCCATCCAACAGTGATCGTTGGGTAAAATTCATTTTTCTAATTTTTTTTTATTTTTCTTATTCATATTTTTTTAATCTCTTTAAATATTTTTAAAAAATATAAAAAACAATAATTATATACTAATAATCAATTTTTTAATTAATAAATAAAAAAAATTAAATATATAAACGATGAAAATAAAAAAATAAAAAAAAGGTCATATTAACATTATTAGGAGGCATTAGTACTTTATTTTTTTTACTTTTTTAATTTTTAGAAGGGAAGGGAGTTGTTTTACATGTTTTGGAACATAGTAATACTGAAAGAGGACCTTAATTAATTGATATACGCGTGCATGCCTGGAGCGTGCGTCAGTTGAGTGTTACGTTCGTACGTACATCATGAGCTTGTCATGACGGAGGTTTTTTCTTCCCCTTTTTATTAATTGAATGATGATTTATATATATATACACATTTATATACTGGGTCATTTTAAAGTTTGGATGGCTCTTTTTACGTCGCATGGTTTAGAACATTCACATTAGTTCATGCATATCTATATATAAAGTCATATTTAAATAATATGAGGCTAATTTTATCTATATTGAATTATGCATTTCTCAATATTTACATAGCTATGAACATGATCTATATAAATTTGGAAATCAACCATTCACTCTCCAAAACATATTTTACTCGTGTTTTCCCTCTTCTCCCTTTTTCTCTCTCTCTCCAACCCCCCACAACGGGATTATTTTCATCCCAATTTCCACTTCCACCCAACACGGTTTCCTCTTCTCCATCCCTCTCTCGGCTCGAACAACCCTAACGGAATATCAAATCTGTGCACCTTTCTCTCACGACAACTGTCGACAGAGCTTGCGACAGCTCTGGACTCGTCACGGTTGCATAAATTTATGTCGGTTCTCTCAATTTCAGGTATGAAAGCATTCCTCTGTTTCTTCACAGTTCTGATGCTGCATTCCTTCACGGTTTCTTGGTTTCAGATTAGGGTTTCAATGATGCTGGTTTTAGATTAGGGTTTCTTCATTTTAGGACTCATGGACTAGATTTTCTATTCTTGCTTTTAGATTCTGGTTTCAATGATGCTTGATTTTCTATTCGTGTGCATGATTCTGGTTTCAATGATTCTGACTTAGCATTTCGCGTGATTTTCTGTTATTCCTCGCTAGATTCTGGTTTCTAATTTTCTATTCTTGCTCGCGCGCATCTGGTTTCGATGATGCTTGATTTTCTATTCTTGAGGATGATTTTGGTTTCGATGATTCTGGCTTTGCATTTCTCGTGATTTTCTGTTTTTGCTCACTAGATTATGGTTTCTAATTCTCTGTTGTTGCTCGCGTGCATCTAGTTTCAATGATGCTTTTAGATCCCAATGAGAAATTGGGAATCAAAGCCAGTGAGAAAATTGTTGTTTTCATCTATATTTTACATATGAACGAGGGTTGGTGCATTCCAAAGGCCCTATTTTGCTTAATAGTTGTAATGATTTTGAAGAAATTTGTATTGTAATGATCTTAGATAAATTTGTATTGTAATGAATTTGTTGTATTAAGTTGACATTACAAACTGTTTTTGAGCACAAAATTATCAAGTTGATATTATTGCATGGTCTTCCTTCAATTATTTTTTTACCACAGAATTACAAACTGGATGGACAAAATAATTATTGCTTGCTCTTATTTTAATTATTCCTCTAATTGCAAAGTCTATAAAAAAATTAGGCAAAAAATTAATAATAAAAAATAATAATATTTTATTATTATTATATTTCAAATATGTATAAGTCAATGTGTGAGTTTTACTTGAATAGCAAAGTGGATCTCTAAAAGTAGTGATTTTTCATATGCATATGTATAAACCAATGTGAATCACTGAATGCTCTTATTAAAATAATATATATATATTCAAAACAAAAGAACGGTAAAAAAGTTCAACAAGAAAAAAAAATTAAATCCTACTAAAACCTTAGGGTAGGCTTGGGGTCTAAGATGAGATATAAAATTTTCATCTGATTTCATTTCATCTCACCTCATCTTATTCTCAAATATAATCCAAATATAAAATTTTCATACTAATTATTACAACTTTTTCAAACTAATCATTACAATTTTTTTAAATTTTTAAATAAAAAATAAAAATAATTCTAATTTTTCCAAATTCATAAACAAAAATAATATTATAAAACTATATTCTTACGATATTTTAACTTCATAATATTTTTTATTTAACTTTTTCTCAATCCTTTTCCAAAACTCAAAAAGTATTCAACTCAAATGATTTCACTACTATTCACAAACTATCTTATAACTATTGACAAAATTCTCATATCATCTCACTCTCCAAACCAGAGTTTCATCTATCATTTTTGTATTTGTATTTTTTTAATCAAATACGTGGTACGTAAAAAAGAGCATTTAAGCAGTAAGTTTCAGATGATCAAATAGCATTATTTGATAGCACAAATATAGACATATATATATGTATATCGGAATCATAGCACAAATATAGACTATTTTTTTTTCAAAAATATTAAGTTTTAAATTTGCATTAGGCCTCATTTGGATAGTGAGATGCGACGAGATAATATATGAATAATAGTGAAATGGTTTGAGTTAAGATATTTATGAGATTTTAGAAAATGAGAGAGAAAATTGAATAAAATATTATAAAATTAAAATAATGTTAAAATATAATTTTCTAATATAATTTTTATTTCTATATTTGAAAAAAATGAATTATTTTTTATGTTTTGTTTGGAGGAATAAAAAGTTATAATAATTAAATAATGATTAGATGAAAAAAATAAAGATTTAGGTTTGGTTACCATTATGAGCTCATGTAATCATTACAACTTTTTCAAACTCTCATACAAAATATAATAAACAACAAAATTATATTCTAACAATATTTTATTTAACTTTCAACTTTTATCTAATCTTATATCATCTCATCTCATATTGTAACAAAATGAGGCCTTAAAATGAAAAAATATTTGTATTTATAATATTTGAAAATAAAGATAAGATGAGATTAAAGTATCCGATTATCTAAACTAAACCTGTCTTTTCTTTTTCTTTTTTATACAAGATAGTGAGAAGCTTCTAACTAAGATTTTTCATTTAAAAAATAGTATTGATATTAGATATATGAGTAATTTTATATATAATTATTGTGAAGTGCGTAAATATTGCGAAATACTTTTAAAAGAGATTGAGGTTTACTATTTAAAATTTAATTTTTTTTTCATGTGGGTCACATGTTTTATTCACTTTTTTCAAAATAATTACGCGACAGTTTAAAATTCACGATTACAAATATATTTTCTCTTAATGCATACACAACACATTTTCATAACATATTTAACCACAATGTTATAAGATAAAGATATTTTTGTAAAGTAATATTACTTTTATAAAGTGTCTTCTAAAATTATTTTTTATTTAATATATTATTGTGAAATATATTATGAAAAATGTCGTATATAAATAATAATAAAAAAATCTATTGTCGCCTTTGATCCGCAATAATTTCCGATCTTTTCGTGATGTACCGTCAAATCTTGTATATGGTTATAACAGTTTCGTACGGAGTCTCTAATCCACTGATTGGTGGATTTCAGTTTCCTTCAAAGATTATGAATCACGTTGATGCTGGTTGTACCGCATCTGAGCTGTTTGCAGTCGTCTTTTCGTGAATCTTTTCCGGAGGTAGAATTCAATATAGTAATTTGTTTTTTTAAATCTAAGTATTATTACATTAGTATGAATGTTATAAGCATAAAAATAAATTCATAAAACATAAAATTTTAAATTAATATATTTTTATATGATATATTAAATCAATTTTATAATAAAAATAAATTTACTATCTAGCATATCACATCAAATTATGTTAATTTATAAATTTATTTTTATAAAAAAAAAACTTGTAATCAAAATATTTTTTCTATTGATATATAGTATAAAGGTCACGCTCTCCATACCAGCGTCAAAAGAATTTTCTCACGAGTAATGCTATACACCACACCAACATCTTATTTTTATCATATTATATAAGATGTAGTATATTTATCATCATTGAATGATAAAAAATCTTCTAATAAATGATCGTTCAATAATGATAAATGTGCTACATCATGTATAGTGAGATAAAAGTAAGATGGTGGTATGATGTATAAAATTTTTCTTTTCTCACAAATGAATTGCAATGACACAATATATAAATGAGGCATGTCATTCGAAATACTACAGGTTAGCTTTCAAGTTTTGTTAGAATATAAATTAAATGATAAAATTAATATTTTCTTATGCTTTAAAATTTTAAAAATAATTAATGATTTAAATAATGGTATCAAAGTAGATGGTTGACTATTTGTAATATAAAAAATTCTTCTTATCATTTCCATATATTACACATTATATTTATTTTTATTTTTATTTTTTTCTCTTACTAAATGTGTGGTGTATGGATGATGAGTAGAAGAATTCAACTAGTTTAAAAAGAATAAAATCAAAAAAAAAAAAGAAAAAGAAAAATAAGTGTGGTGTATGGATCAAATGATAAGTAGCTCAATTAATTTTCCCGATCGACTTCACGCTTTTGGAATAGATAACTTGAGTGTCGTTATGATCACCTTCTATTTTAATTTTTCTTCTCTCCATTGCCCAGCCCCTAGTGCTTATTAACATTTGTATATTGCAAAATGCTAAATGTACTTAAGAAAACTTAGAAAAAACTTACAACTCTACATGTCAGTTATTGATATGCTGAAAATCATGAAATTTAAAATTTAAAATTTGAATTTCAAAAGAAAACTAAAAAATAAGTATTGTAAGTAAAACTGTAAGTAAAAGTATAAGCACATGTAATACTAAATGCTAAATGTATTTAATGAAAATTTACAAAAAACTTACTTCTCCACATGTCAGCTATTGATATGCTGAAAATTCATAAATTTAAAATTTAAAATTTGAATTTTAAAAAAAACTAACAAAATGAGTGTTGTAAGTAAAATTATAAGTAAAATTATAAGTACATATAACACTACTCTTGTGTATATATATAACTCCTTTGACCTTCAGTTAATATTGGTAATTTTGTGATCAAAACAGGTGAAAGTAGTTGCTTTCTTTGGTAGTTATAGGACAAGTAACAGTTCCTCTTCGAGCAGGTAGCACCTATAAATGGCATTTGTTGGAGACGAATTGTGAGCTGCCATGTAGGTGTTCCTCACTGCACCGTGTAACACGCATAGCAGGGGATCACTCTGCTCTCTCCCTTTCCCGCTTGAGCTCTAGACCAAATGTCTCCCTCCCCAGTCAAACACCATAACCAATCTCTCTCTCACCTTACTTGATCTCTCTTCTTCCCTCTCCGAACACCATAACCGATTCTCTCTCTCTCTCCTTCGATCTCTGATATGCTCATTTGATTCTTGCAACATGTTATCTAAGTCTTGTGTCTGACTCCTAATAGTCTCACAACCCTAATTTCGTTGCAGCGAATACGGTGAATTCAATAGTGAGAATACGCAGTCTAGGACTGATTTTAATGCCTTTGGCAGTAAGAGGTTGACTCCGATGGCCTATGTTAGTCACGGTTCAGGGCTAAAGGGGCTACGACGTGAAGAGGGGCGATCGAAAATGGGGAGAAGGGACAAGTGATTAGCGTGGCGATTGGCGTGGAGGTGCAACCTGGAGAGGGTGAAAATGATGGGGAAGATGGCGCAGCTGAACAAAACGGAGGACAAACAACAATGGCCTGCGGCTTGGTGGCGCACGACAACAGCATTGACAAACCAAAAGAGGGAGGCGGCATCACACAGTCGGCGTCGTAGTGGAGGGCTTGTCCAACGGTGGTGGGTGGCGGTTACAATAATAGGGAGATGCAGAGAGAGTGGCGGGATTGAAGGGAGAAGGTGAAAAAAATGGAGAGAGGCCGATAGGAAAAAACAAAGGAGTGAGAGGGAGGTGGGGTGGATCTGAAGTGGTGATTCTCTGTTTCCGCGTCTCTATCTCAACTTCTTTTACTGCACATATAGCGAGCTACTATTGGCTTCCGATAAATACAGGTTGTAGGAGACACCAACAGAAAGGTTTTCTTGACAAGTAACCTAAGTTTTGGGAGAATTCGAACTTTTTTTTTTATTCTTTAGAGATGATATTTGAAATTTTAGAATATACATGTTTAGCTTAATTTTTTTAGAAAAAAATGAATTAATAAATATGAGATTTATATAAAAAAAGATGAATACATAAACTTGAACGCTATATAATTATATCTAACTTTACTATTTTTTTATAAAAGTGTTGGGAGAAAACAGATATCATGTAACATTGTGATCAGTCCATTGGAAGCAGAAAATATATCGGCGTGACGAAGTCCCGAAACCGTGTGTTTGATCGGCCGATCGGTGTCTGATCTGGATATTTCACAGCCATACAGCCTGTTTAAAACAGATGTTATAAATACTAGATATGGTCGGCGAGAAAAAGAGACGCATGTGTCGTACTCTAGCTCTGGCAAGCCGCAACGTTTGCCTTTTTCATGAGTACGTATCAAAATTTATTTTCTCATAGTCGTCAATTATTATTTGCTTCTCAAAAACAATATCACAACTCTCACAATTTCTAAATTTGATTTTTTTTATATTGTATAAAATAAATTTATAAATTGATATGTTTTGATATAAATAATATGCAAGATTATAATTTTTTTTATAAAAAAAATCTAATAAATTATATAAAATTATGTCAATATACAGATTTACTTTTATGAAATTTTTTTATAATTATAATATTACTGTTTTATAAAAATATATATATTTTTAATTTATGTACAATACTAATTTATTGGTAGTGTCGTGAAAGTGCGCATCTATTTTTTTGCGAGATTCTAGGGAAGTTGCTATTAATGTCAAGTACTATGCGATCCAAATTGTTAAATCATCTGAAAAAGTATCCCAAAGATTTGTCTCGATGTAAAAAAAAAACAAAAAAAAATTTAATAATTAACGAAATATTTTTTAATAAAATTATGAATATTTTTTTTAAATATTTAAGAATATATAAATGAATGAAAACAAATAAAAAAAATTTGTTGTTTGTCGGGACCAACTCCTCCTATGCGATTACCCACTCAGACCTCATCCATGCATGCAGCATGCAACACGTGATCAGTCTATAAAACGACAAGCATTGATCATAGAGTACTTATCCATATATAAGAACATTAATATTGGACTTATCAAATGAGTCTAATCTTTAAATTTTGATAAATTTCACTTTAAAATCTTAGTATTAGATTCATCTTTTACTCAAATGTGAAGCTTTTAGCTAGAAGAGATTCCCTTCTATTTTTAAATTTGAAGAACTACTATTAAATAGTTATCCCATTATTTTATTATTAAAATTACATATTCGTTGGCGGTAAATGCTTGGAGTGAAATATTACAATTGATTAGCAGAAGCCAAATTATGATTTAATTAATGTTTTTATAAATTGAATAATAATATTATATTATTATTTTGATGAATCAAATGACTAATCTAATGTGGGATTATGGATAAGAAGGTTTTACATTTATGAAAAATATGTACTTTTTATCAAATTTTGAAAATGAATTTGATGAGTTCAATACTAGTGCTTTAAGAGAGATATTAATACAACTGTTTTATTATTTATTGATCATATATATAAGTGATCATGGCTTTTCTCTCTATTCAAAATATTGCTATGAAAAGTTGTATTGGCTCGGTTTGGTTACACGATATATCTCGTATGTACCGTACACTAGTTTTTCCTATCTAAGCATACTATATTTCATCTCTAAATTTTAAAAACATCAACTTAAATAAACAGTAATGAACCGTGAACAATATGTGAACATTAACTGAATAGTGTGTAAACAGTAATGAAACAGTAAGTAAACAGTGTGTAAACAGTAATGAAACAGTAAGTAAACAGTGTGTGATCAGTGAAAACTGATAGTGAATAGTGTGTGAACATTGACATTTCGGCTCTCTAATTAATAGTAAGATCCACACATTTTTCAAATCTCAAAAATTAAAAACTATCTCATCTCATCTCACTATCTAAACACACTTTTTTTTGTAAACTATTTTATGTCATCTTAACTCAAAAATTTCATTATTATTCAAAATCTTTTATCTCATCTGAACTACGTAATCAAACGAAACTTAAGAGTTTGTGTATATATATATATATGTATGGGTACTACTAGGGTGTGGTCCAGCAGTGACTACGCGCTGGGCATGCCCTTAGGCTAAATCACACTTCTTCTTTTTTCATATTTTAAAAATATCTTTAAATATTTGTTTTTTAAAAATATCATTATACTAATAGTCACTTTTTTAATAAATAAAATAATAAATAAATGAGTAGTAAAAATGAGTATGCTATCATTTTCCTATATGTATTATTACCGTCGTGACAAATATTTCAAAAGGACAAAAGGTACATGTCGGGACACCTTTTTAATCTAAAAGTATCATCAGTTTAGATTCAATTACTAGTTATTTTACCACCAAGGTGGTAGCCCAGTTGGTACGGGCTGGTATTCTATAGCCTCGAGGTTAGGAGTTCGAGTAAGACATAAGTCGAAACCGCTTGCGGTTGTAGTGCCTGACCAAGGGTCTATAGGATGGATCTTGGACTAGCTGACATCTTGGTGAGGCTGTGGTGACGGGCTCACCCTTCTGAAAAGTAGCTATGGCTCAAACCGGACATTCCACAGCGGGGAGGGGCTCTTATGGTCACGCCCAGGGAGGGTAGCTACACTGGTCGCCCCCATCTCCCCTTTTTGCTCAAAAAAAAAAATACTAGTTATTTTAGTTTATTTATTATTATTATTATTTAAGGAGAATGGATATAAATGCATACGTTACTACAATATTTATATACAAAATTAAAAATTTGAGATCAGTAATATACACGGGTAATATTTTTTACAATCTTTTATATAACATGTTTTAAATTGAGTATATTTCTATGTTATTTTTACAAATCATTTTATAGAAATTTCCATTATTTAAAACAAAGTTACTTAGAGAATTCTTACAGAGGTTACAAACTTACATGTATATGGTTTTTTATTTCAAGACATCTAATAATTTTTTTATTAAAGATCTGCTCTGGAAGGACACGCGGAGCTCACGAAGCTTTCGACCAGGTGGAGGTATGTCTTAAGCTCGTGACAGGTGGCGACGTTGAAGCCGCTGAGGTAAGGGGAGTCTCTACTGCTCAGCCGTAGCTCCCGCCCAACCTCCGCGTACATCAACTGCGTCTCCTCCACACGCTTTTGGATCCAGCTCGGCAGGCCAGCTGCCACGTGGATGCTATGATTGTACGGCACGTCGTCATTGCTGTCATTGATAACGAAGCCTGGTAGTTTGGTTATTAGGTCTTCCGAGTTCACGATACGTAGAACTTTGGTGCCTTGTTTTTCTAGGAGTTGCCTGAATCTCAAGTTCCCGACGCGTGGCCCGCCGAAGGAGATGACTGTGACGAGCTCCGGTGCCCGTTCCAAGGTGGTCTTGATGTCGTACGCGGTGAGAGTCGCTAGGGCAGCGCCAAGGCTGTGCCCGGTGATGGTCAAGCTCAGGGGCTCGTCGCCGTACGATTGGATGAGCCGGGAGATTTCTTGTCGCACCATGTGTTGGAGGCTGGGTGAGCTGGCGGTTCCGGAGGTATAGAGGCTTAGGAAACCGCTCTCCACCATTGGTCGGCATGACCCGACGTCGTCTGAACCAGCACCGGGAAGGTGGGTCAGGGTGGCGCGGAGATTCTCCAGCCACTCCAAGCACGTGGTAGTGCCTCTGTAAGCAATCACCACGTCTCGACGTCCTAGCCTCGAGATTTCACCTTTGTCTTGACAGACTGCCACGTAGCCAATCCAACTGGACTGGGTCGCAACCCAGTTGGGTGCCCTTTCCATCCAACGTGGTAGCTGAATACCGGAGGTCACACGTAGATTTCTGGTCAAACGATAACCGGTCTCGGGTAAGCCCGCTCGTTCTAACAGTGAGCTTTTGGGGAACATGCAGGTGCCGTATGAAGGCGAGGAAGGGTCGAAGTCGAAGGATTTATACGTAGCTTCCACGAACTGGCCGTACCGGAGAATCTCTCGGCGCAAATTGTCGTCCAGAGGGTCGAGCAAGCCGTCCCAGTTTCTAACACCTTGGTACTCCATCCATTTCTTCCCAAGCTTGGCCGGTCTGGCCGGCATGAACCGGTACGGGAAGGATGAGGCACTGGTGTCGTGAATGGGGTCGAGTAAGCGCTCCAGGTGCTTCACTGTTTGAACATTCTCGGCCAACTTCTTGCTGTCGTGCCTCGCTGATTGTGTAGTACTATTGACGGTACTGCAGCAGAAGCGTACTGGAACGCGTTTTGGGGCTACTGCTGCTGCTGCAGCAGGGACCTGTGTGCATGGCCGTACGGCTGATATCATTGAAAACCTCGATGAAAGAAAAAGATCAGGCTTTCTGATTCTATGCATAATTTAAATGCTTTTGTCACAGTTCTCGTTCTCGGTCGGTGGCTCGAACTCGAAGGGTTTAAAAGATCAGAGAAAAGGAGAAAAGTGTTTCACTGCCGCTAATACTCAATCAGTTGCACTGAGCTGCTCTCACATACGGTCCCTTTAAGTAGAAAAAGTGCATTGTGGGGGAAAGAGGGTACTGTTCCTGTAAAGAGACACAGAGAGAGAGAGAGAGAGATGGTTGGTCGAAACTCATTGGACCAGTATCCAACTATCCATCGTCGTAGAGCTTTCTTCCTTCTTTTTTTTTTTTTGCTTGGCAGAACTTAATAATTTCTTCCATCAAAAGTGCAAGTTATGATAGTACTACAACATATATGTCTATTTCCAAATTACGAATTGAGAAACGAATATGTTTAGGATGGAATATTATTAATTCTAGACTGTAACAAACAGATATAACTGGCAATCTATACGTCAATCAAAACCAGTACTACTTTGGCTAGGTATTAACCATGGCATGCATGATGTGCTAGCTACCTAGCCAGCCAGTTTGACCATTCATATATCGGTGAGATCTAGTGGCTAACATGCATACACGTACGATCGATGATCAGACCTTACATGACTCATGAGTTTATGTACATTTGGACACTCTTGTAATTTAATAAACAGTAGTTTGAATTAATATATTTTATTGAGTTTTAAAAAATATGAGAGAAAAAGTTGAATAAAGATATTAAAAAATTAAGAAATTGTTTGAATACTATTTTTTAATATTATTTTATTTTTAAAGTTTGAAAAAGATGTATTAATTTTTGTATTTTGTTTTGAAGTTTGTAAAACTTGTAATAATTAGGTAATAATCATTAGATAAAAATGTTGAAAACTAAGTATTTAAAAAGAAATTATGAAAAGTTTTAAGAATTTCTCGTATCATATCATCTCGTTTATTAAAGGTATCCATGTATATATGTATATACATATATATATATATATATAATAGTACTTGATTCGTATCATTACGAAAAGAACGAGTATTTATGATAAATTATAAATTGTGTTGAGAATGACTATTTGGGAAGAGAATAATCAATAAATCCATTTTGATAAGAAATGATAATCAGCCTCTTAACATGATATATAGACTGACTACATGAAATACACATTTTTTTCGTAACGTACGTACGTACGTGCTCCGTGCTGATGATACTCAGTTGCTGGAGTTAGCTGGCCGAAGGATCAGAGATCAGTGCATGGGAAAATCCAACCAAAATAGAAGAAACGTGATCTAGGTGAAGGAGAAGAATTTCAAGCTACTGTGTACGCGTACGTACATGAATATTAGAGTGTACGTATATACGTTCGTACGTAGGTGTAGAAATCAGACTAGCTAGAGAGAGTTAGTCTATATGTACGTATATATGTATGGTTGGCACGACAGCCACTGGCTGTTGGGGCCTAACGAGGTAGCAAATAATGCTGTGTAGAAGTACACGGTATAGATAACAATATGTTTGACAGCTAGCTTACCTAAACACGTGACTCCATGAACAAGTGGATATTTTTCTTCAGTTTATTTTTTGGACTTTTTTTTTCAGATCACTTGGATAAGTTTGGCAATCAAGATGATATAAAATTCTCATCTCATCTCATATCATTATTATAATTTTTTTAAATTTTTACATAAAATATAATAAATAATTTAAAATTTTCAAATTTCAAAACAATAATAATATTAAAAAATAATATTTTCAAATTTCATCTAAAATTAAAAATTTTCATCTCACTATCTAAACCTATGTGTGTGTGCGCATGCGCGTAAGTCTGCATGGGAGAATTTCGAACAACATGAAACATAAATATATTTTACATGTATGGTTTGGAACACAATGTGTTTAATTCCTTAATTTTTATGTTTCGGGCCAAAATATTTGGAGATTATACTATTGATTGTCACCCTCAAATGGGTATTTGGCCAATTGCTTAATTGATTATGCACATGACTTTTTTTTTATTGCCACATGACTATTAATATCGTGATAATTTGATTTTCCATTTCCTATTTATTTTAGGTTAAATTAAACAAGGAGATAAGACAAATGATAACATAGTCAATATATATATATATATATATATATATATGTTATTCTATTCTCAATTCAGTGCGTTTAGAAATTTCATTTTTTGGAGAAATATATATAGGTTAATTAATAAATAATTTACCTCTTAAATATTCACTGTATGATTGGAGAATGAAGTGCCGATTAATGAAGTACATGTACAATAGGAAATATACACTTTTAGGTTATACTTGGTAGATGAGATAAGATGAGAATTTCTAAAAATTTTGTGAATAGTGTTAAGATAAAAGTTTAAAATATTAATTTAAAATATTATTATTATTTTGGACTTGAAAAAGTTGAATTGTTTATTATATTTTGTATGAAAATTTAAAAAAATTGTAATGATGAAATAAGATAGAGATTAGAAATCTCATCTTATCTTTACCCTCAAACCTAATATAATATTAGCTAATTCCTTAATTAATAACTTATTTTAAAAAAATTATTTAATTATTTTTGTTCCATTTTCTAAACATGCATGGTAATTGTATTACAAGAACTTATAAATTAGAGATCATTAAGGTAATTTCTCATCGATCCACATAATATATATCAAATTAAGAAGATCATGATCTATAATATACCCTCCAAGTCAAATCATGCCCATTCCTAACCCACTCTGCATTGATCGTACCGGCCTCGAACCCATGTTTCAAACTAGCTAGCTACGTACGTACATACTTATTATAATAATTAATAATGGTGTTACACGCGAACAAAGGAATATTGGAAATGGATGGCAAAGTGGGGTATCACTCGTCGTGATGCATGTGTGGCGAATGCATGCGAAAGCTGGATTTCTAGCTAGCTTCACAAAAATGTATATTTTGGAAGAAAGAGAACTTGAGAAGAGAGAGCTTGATGAGAGAAAGAGGGGGTTCGATGAGAGAGAAAGTTTCAGGAGAGAGTTCGAAGAGAGAGCTTGATGAGAGAGAGGTCGAAGAGAGTGCTTGATGAGAGAGAGAGTCGAAGAGAAAAAGAACTTGAGGAGAGAGAGATCACTGAGAGAGATGGGTCTGACGTTAAAAAAATAAATCTATATGTCAATGTGGAGTGAATGAATAGTGATTGATGTGAAACATATATATCTAAAAAAAGAATGACCACAATTAATTGTTAAAATTCTTTCTCTTGATCTCTTTTTATTGACTTTCAACAGCAGCTTAAAATGTATCAGCACATAGCACATGCAACAAGCTGCGCTGAAAAGATAAACAACTATTAACAGTTCGACTCTTATGATGATCTGATCCTAACAACAACAAAACTCCAAACTCTTTGTATCAATCAAAGGAAATACAAAGAATATCGAGGATAAAACAACCGACCTTAATTATTTTAACTAACATGTACGCATGATCACAAACATTAATTAACCTAACTAGCTTAGGTCCTCATTTCATTTCAAAACTTCTTATAATTTCTTTTTCTCTATTCTATTAAAAATTATATTCAAATATTAAAAAAAATTATAATATTATTATTCAACTTTTTCTTTATTCTTTTTCAAAACTCAAGAATTAAAACATTTTAATTTAAATTATTTCACTATTATTTACAAACTATTTTACTATTATTCATAAAATTTTCATCTCATCTTACTTTTCAAACATTCCCGAAATTTAAATAATTATACAGACAATTATTTATGGATGATCGAGTACTTTTAATATATAAATCAGATCGTGACTGCAAGGTCACACACGTTATCCATGCAACAGGCAAGTTTTGGGCATGTTTTGAAAGTGAATTAATTAAGGATGGAAAAATCTATTTACCAAGTTTTTGTTGACCTATTAAGCACATGATTACACTTGTGTGAAAGTTTTTAACATTAATTAATCTAAAAAATTATTTTATTTTTAAATCTCTTATAACTTCATGATTAAGTGATATATTTATGCACCGATTTATTAATTAACACAACATATTTAAGATAAGAAATATTTTAGTTACAAAAGAATTTTATAAAAATAAACTTATAAATTAAAATAGTTTAATATGGTACGTGAAATAATTATAAATTTATTATTATATAAAATAAATTTAATATCAGATAAAATTATATCATTATTTTTATAAAGAACAGTGATACCTAAATAATATATTTCACAGTACATATTTTAAAGTGAGAGTATTTGTATAAAATAATATTATTTTTATAAAATATTTTACTAAAATATTTTTCATTTTTTAAAACATAATTATATAATATATTGTAAAACAATAAATCTTCTCAACTTCTCAACACTTCACACTCCATCTTTTTTAAAAAAAAATTTTAATTTTTTTTATTAAATAATTTTTATATGAATAGTAAATAAAAAATTTGAAATATTTAAAAAAAAATAAATTCAAAAAAAAATTTAAAAAAAATATTAAAAAATGATGTGTGTTTATCTTTTATAAAACCTACCCGCGTCTTTTCATCCATTGAAAACAACTCATAGTAATAGTACGTGCAGGGGTTCTGGAGCAATCCATTTGGCAAGATTATAAGGTTAAGTCAGAGTGAAAGGACCTTCGATAGGTCCAAGCCGACAAATCTTTTGGCAGAATGTGGTTGGTTCTCCTTAGGTTTTGACATTTTACTGAATTTTTAGTTGTGTGGGTGTGGTGGAGATCAAATCAATGCTGTCGAAAGTTCTAGAGCAATCGTTTGTTTGTCGAGATTAAAATTAAAAATTAAAAAAAATTATTAAAATATATATTTTTTAATAATATTTTTTTTAAGATTTAAAAAAGTTAAATTACTTATTTTATTTTGTATAGAAATTTAGAAAAGTTGTAATAATTAGATAAAATAAGATGAAATAAGTTAATAGAAATTGTAAAAATAAAGGAGACCATCAAACCTAAGATTTGAGTTTCAAAAAGTAGAGGTGATAATATGTGACACGACCCATTAATCCAATAGGAACACAATACGATAAAATCGGATTAGGGTTTAGCCTTAACGGGTTCAGGTTAAAACGGGTTGACCCGTTAAGACACGATTGCTTAACGGGTTGATAATGGGTCAACCCGTTTTGACCTGTTAAAAAGTTGAAATTACAATTATACCCTTATATCTAAAAATAAAATTGTTGGGATTTGAATTTCGATATTATTTTTATTTAGAATTGTAATTTTGGACTTGTAGTTAGTTTTATATTTTTTTTTATAAATATTGTGATTTTAATATTTATATAAAATTATACTAAACTTGATTAGGTCAAATGGGTTAATTTCGAGTTTGTTCAAACCATTTACATAAACGGGTTGACACGACATGACCCATTATATTAATGGGTTGGTTAGGGTTTGAGATTTTGATACGATAAGTTTAATGGATTGGGTTAAGGTTGACCTATATAATATAATATACATGTTTTGATACGACACGAACACGATCCGTTAACAGGATTTGACACCCCTACCAAAAAGTATGATAATGGGTTGCCATATAAATTCGCCACCAATACAAATATTCAGAATTAAGCGAAAAAATATAAACGTGGATTGAAATATTATTTATTTTATTGTATTATCTAAATTCAAAGGTCCAATTCAAAGGTTACAATGGATAGTAAGATACATAGAAAAACATAATTCTTATTTCTTTCTTTCTAGCTGCCCATTTTCCCTTTTACCTCTAGAGGTTCGGGCTGTGCATCTTTTCCTTGAAACGTGAAAATTAGTAATGAAAATGAATAAAAACAAAAGGAGATCAAATACAATAACCATATAACTGATCACTCTGCTGTAGTATCATCTTTTCTGATCCACTGCTTGACTGGTTTTCTTGTGTTCCGATGCCTGTGCTTCCTGAAGTCGGAGATCCTGTGCTCACTGGTGCTAGGTCTATCTGTGGAAACCATAGAACGTGTTTCCGAGTTGCCTGTGGGATCACTTCTTTGTTGCTCTGCAGTATCTTTGGTCGACATGGTTATAGGCAGTGCAGCTGTCTGTTTGACTTGTTTTCTTGAATTCGCTCCTCTGTGCTTCCTCATGCCAGTGCGTCTTTGCACATTGGTGGTTGCATGCGTTGAGGATTCACCGGAATGCGTTTCCAAGTTGACTGGCGGGTCTGTTTGTTGTTGCTCACTGGATTCTTTGGCTGACATAGTGGCAGCAGATGCAACCGGTTGGGGAAGAAACATACCAGGCAAGACAACTAGATCTCTTTTGGGTTCAATTAAGCCACCATTGTTTTGCTGTAGTCTTTGTATGGTCTCAAATTTTTGTCTTCTCATGTTCTCGGAATCAGACTCGAGCAGCATCTCACTGTGATCTACTTCGGTATCAACATCATTCTGGAATCGAAGAAAAATAATAACAACTTCACCAGCACTTGATATAAATGAACAATTGAATAATTTAACATGACTGATCCAACAAATACTAACACAGCCAAATTAGAAAACTGATGAGACTAAGGCTTGTTTGGAAATAGATCTCATCCCAAAATTCTCATCTTGTCTCATCTCATATCCTTCTCAAACATAATTCAAATACAAAATTTTCAAACTAATCATTATAACTTTTCAAACTAATCATTACAACTTTCCCAAACTTTCAAAACAAAAATTCAATTTTTTCAAATCCCCAAACAAAAATAATATTATAAAACTATATTCTAATAATATTTTAACTTTATAATATTTTTTATTCAACTTTTTCTCTCTTTTCCCAAAACCCAAAAAATTCTAAACTCAAATTATTTCACTACTATTCAAAAACTATCTTACTACTATTCACAAAATTCTCATCCCATCTCACTCCACAAACTATAGGATGACAATGCTGCAAAACTGGCACTTGGGTTGGAGAGTTTAGGAGGCAAGATATTAAAAAAAGTAGATACTTATTGCAGTCTTCCTCTCGGTATCATTTGGAACCTGACTCCACTCTGCCCTTTTCAATAGAATAACAACATGCGTTTGATTCGAAAACCTTCAGTCCAAACAACATAGCCTAAAATAAAGGAGTACTGTAAATTATTTCCATGAGTTTTCAGTATAAGAGGTTGCTGCTGCTTGGTCCTACAGTAAGTGAGCAGAGTATTTTTTTCTATTCTTCTTGCATGGTCTATCATGGAAGTTTGTATTTCAATGCAGACCAAAAATAAAACTTATATAGTGAGGAGACATACCAATTGAGAAGAATGAGAGCCAACCAAACAAAGCACATGCTCAATATCCTTGGAATGAAAAACCTTCCGGCAAACTGGGCAGATTCCCATATTCTCTCCCATTGCTCCATGTGGGTCTAAAAAAAAAATCAGATCAGTTAAAATAGATAAAAAAGATGGCAGAAAATTAAAAGATAATCAGATAGTGCATGATCAATCATCAATAGAAAGATCCGCTAACCATCAATCTGACCCCAGTATACCTCTTCGATTATCCATGTAATGTATAGGATGGACAATTGCACTAGATGAATCACTAGCATTGGTTTCTTTTTCAGTGTGGAGCCAATTCCACCACCTAATAATGCATTCACTTCCATAGTTGAAAACAAATAAACAAGAAAATTAGCTACAAAACCTGTATTTGGTATTAGCCATGATAAAAGAAAACATTTAAAGGAGAGAGAGAGGCTACCTGTGGAAACAATGAAAACAAGACATTAACTTCATGAATGGCAAATTTTCATTCTGCCCATCTCCTGGAACCAAAGGATACAAACACAATGGACAATCTCCATCAGGGTGATTCATAATAGTGAGCTTCTCCATCGCTTCCTAAGACATATTTCAGCGCATTAATGTTTGTGTGCACACAGCCATACATGCACACATACATATCAATGTATATTCAAACTAGATAAAATTTGCAGTTTTACAATTTAGTATCATTACAGTGTAAACTTTTCAACCATACATTCAGGAAGGATATATGTTCAATTAACACATGCAAATAAAATCAAAGATTTAAGGAGATAAGTCTTGATGAATTTCTCTTCCACGCCTATGAGAAACCACATCCTGCAATATGCATCACCAGTCTTATAGTTACCTATATATCCTAAGGCAAGAAAAAGTCTCTAGTTACATTGTTCTTAAAGTTTTAAAAAGGTCTCGAATTACAATGCTAAGGAAAAGAAATAAGACTTTGCAACCACATAAGCTTAGCAAACATTTTGATTTCTATATCCTTTCACATCATTCTTGCAACATGGGATTTTGTGCATGGAGGACAACTTGGAGTAATTCATTAGAACATTCTTTTTATATCGTCACAAGTGTCCGAGGTAGAACAAATCACATTTCAAGGAGGACAGATTTGAACCTGCCTAGAACTAGTTATGTGGACAGTTAAAAAAATGAAATAACATTTCCCCCCAACAAAGTGAGGCACAGGTGAGTTATCAAGAATTAATATGTTCGTCATCTTCTAAGCAAAATGAGGGTAGTAAACAGAGTTAGAGGAAATTGGGTGCGCACTTTGTGTTCACAGGTAGATGTAACCCTCAGAAATATTGGCCCAATAAATAAGATATTGAACTACTATTTGACCCCTAGAGAATGCAGAAATGATACAAGGACGTGAAAGCATCCCAAACGTATGATGCACACATCTGACTCTGCATATATGTGTACTTATCACCATAAATACTATGATCCCATATATTTACCCCTGTTAAATTACATCCATGAGTTTACTTATAAAAAAAAAAAAAGTAACATCCATTAGTGGCTCATGAGTGTATTACCAATATGGAGTAACTATACAATTCTTCATATCCTGAACAATGTTTCTAGCCGTGTAGGGCAATGGTTACCTCACAAAGTGCTACAAGCATCAAATAAGAGGAGAGTTCACATGCTTTGTCTCGTATACAAGTCACCAAATCCTTTTGCCTTTTTTCATCAAGACCCTTGGAATCAATTAGATCAATATGAGGTGGCTCCTTTGGATACTACCATGATACAGAAATAGTTAGTGCAGTCTCTATAAGATGACATGCAATAATCACTTGCTAGATTATTAGAACATAATCACAAAAATGTCAAAGCAAGTAATCACCGGTTGGAAAAATATATTTTGTATTCTAGTGTACTGAAGTAGGAGTCATGACCCTGAACCCCCCCCCCCCCCCCCAAAAAAAATAAAAAACCCAACAAAATATATATCATCGTATTTCTTTATCACTAAACAAAGCCCTATGTTTTCATAGATCATCATACTGGTAGAAAATGTAACCAGAGATCATGTATACAAGACATCTATACATAAAATCATACTCAAGCACACAACCTTGGTATACTTACTAACCACTGCATCTATTTAATGAGAGATTCGAGGATCAAACGTTCCTCGGAGGAGTATCAGTTTCTTTTGGAAGATTTGTTTTTGTGGGCCATTGCTATAGATTTCAATGGTCACACTTCCATGATTTCCTTGTAATGTTTCTAGTTCCTAAATAGGAAGTATGCCTTTGTATACTTCTAGTGTACTATGCTATCAAATGAATGAAATTATTACCGATAAAAATTTAATTATGCAAACATATATGCATCAATATAGTGTGTATAATGCTTGATATACCTGGGAACTCCTTGTATGCCAAGAAGTGCCTCCACAAACTACAAAGAGAAAAGTTCAATAAAAATAAATGGTATTGTATTATAAAGTTGATTACACCAATAAACCGTCCAAGGAAGAAGTTGCAATATTGCAATCAATAATGCACAATAACTTCCTCTCCTAGAGAAACGAATTGTAAGATATAGGATCAAAGCAAAGAGGCCTCGGGTACATATCTTAATACATACCATCAGGTTTCAAATTCACATGAAAGATGAATGCAAATGCGAGTTTTGAAGATACAGATGAAATGGACTGGATTACTAAGCATTACCTACCTAAGATCATTTAAGTTGTTAAACAAACCGGTTGTTTTAGCAGTCAAAACAGTATACTAGAACATCACTATGTGCATATGTACAATCGAATATAATATACACAAGCACAATGAGATGCAAACTATAGAGTTCTAACGATTTCAATTCAACGGCATAAATCATAAAATTAATCCCGTGAAAAACGATTAAAAAAGAAAAGCTTCTAGTAATCTCGCTCTTCATGCTGCTAATAAATCTGGATCTCATCAACTTCAAAAAGCTTTAAGAAGAATAGTTCATAAACCAGTATCAAGTCCAAGAATCCATGAATCTAAAGCTTCGAAATTTTTTCCTAGAGGATTCCGAATCCATAAATTTCAATCTCAAGCCAAACAATTTCTTTTTCAGTTTCAATTATTGCATCGGCAACCAAACGGAACTCAATCCGGACTCGGAGAAGTGAATAAAGCAAAGTGACCTGTTGGGAAGTGACATCGGCGGTGCGAGGCTTGATGTGGACGTGGAGGTGCGGAGGGTAAGAATCCATAACCACGCAATCGTCTCCGTATACTGCTTGCACGGCTTCAACTTCTGCCACCACTTCCGCTTCTTCGGCGGTGGCCATTGTTCTCACGACAATAGAGAATTCTGTTCCTCAGTAAAAGAAAGAGGGAATATTCTCTCTCTCTCTCTCTACGCAAGTATGCATAATTTTCCCTTTTAAATTATTCGGTTGTTTAGAGTCGATCTGTTTATGCAATAATATTCGACCCAAAAACTGTGAATTGCGCCTTAATAATTAATAGGAGCTTTTGTAACGATATGCAATATCATGTATCAGTCTGTTAAGTCGAACAACATTGTCACAACATTTCATGAAAATGAACTTATTGTGTCGAAATATCGCTGTGAAAACTAAGTTTGCCCTTTCAAATACTCATTTTCTAAGTCGCTTTTGTCGATGTAAAAAATTTGTCTTCGACACAACTTCTTTGTTAAAACCCAAACTCCTATCGTCCAACTGATAAAACCCAACTGGCTAAGCGTCTCTCCAAGCCTCACACTCAGAGCCAGGCTAGCCATGGCGCTCCTCGCATTCCCCCTGGTGATCTCCTTCCTCAAACCCCACACCTCCGGCCTCTCCCTCCTCCGCGCTGGCAAGCCCATTCCTAGCCGTCTCTGCAAGCGGCTCTTCCTCCGCCGCCACTTTACCCGAATTGGTGTATCTGCAATCAGCACCTCGGCAATTCCGCAGAATTCTTCGTCTACAGACCCCAACAACGAACCCTTAAGAGCTTCCGTTCCGAATTTTCAGCAAGCCATTCAGCGCCTCCAGGTCTCGCTTCTTTGTAGCTCCTACGTTTTAGCTTGTTCCAAAATATTCTCTTGGAAGCACCGGTATGGATACGGATACACAAAGAATATAAGCATGTTACAATGGGGTCAATTTGAAATTTTGGATTAAGTCATCTGTGGATTTCTTAAAATTTAGCTACTTTTTTTATGTGAATGATTCATATTTTGCCACGAGATACTTCTGGGTGCTGAAAATGATTTAGATTTCCCTACGAGATAAAGTAGGGAAATTGTAAGAATACTAGCGTTGATTAAAATATATATATAGTTTCGTCTGGAAGTTTTTTTAAAATCCCCTCCGGCCTTTTTTTTTTCTCTTTTCTTTTTCAATGACTCTTTGAAAAAAATTATTTGAAACAAAAAGCTTGTTATTGAATAAAAGAAGGAAGAAGAAAGAATGGAACCGTTTATTCTTGCACGATTCTATATTCTAGTGTACGTATTTTTATTGAACCGGTCAATGTCAAAGCACGCCATTGTCCAATCTTATTAATTATTATGATCCATATATTTGTTGGACAAGAGATGCATATAAGTATCTGGTATGGATAGGGATACGGTTGCTAGATTGAATTATCTTACTTCCTAGTTTTCAATGCATAGAGAAACTAAATCGAAAAGAAATTTCCTTTTTATTTTGCACTGATGGTACTGTTAATATAGGAATATTGGGCTTCAGTTGGATGTTCGGTAATGCAATGTAGCAACACAGAGGTAATCTTTGACAGTACTTTGAGTTCATTTACGCATCTTCTAATTGAAGGTGTGAGGCATCTAAAGCCATATAATTTCTGTTAACACTGATTTATTTTATGTCAATGACTGGTCTGTCTTATTGAGGTTTTATCTGTGTTGACCAGGTTGGAGCTGGGACCATGAATCCTCTGACATTTTTGAGAGTTCTAGGTCCAGAGCCATGGAATGTTGCGTAAGTATGCCTTATGATGCAAGTTTTGTAGATATTTATCAATCACAACTCAATTAGATATTATGAATGTATTTCTGTGATAAATTAGTGTTATCATCTTTTATGCGTTATCTTATTCTGCAAGAAAGTGTCTCGTTTTTAGAAAATTGAAGGTAGTCACGAGGAACCATAATAATGAGTAAACACTGATTCCATATGGTGTAAATGAGATGGAAAAAAGGGATGGGAGGAAATCTGAGACTTCAGTGGTTGATGCTACCCTCACTCTTGATTAGTTATAATTTATATGGTTGTACTTGCTTAGTTATAATCGATTCAGTAGTCGATCCCCTCCCGATCTCTCACTCGGAAACCGAGTGATATTAAAATCTCCCCCAATACACCAAGGCCCACCTACTTCACAAACCTTCTATGTCATCCCATAGAACTCTTCCATTGCTGTTCACATACAGCGCATACACACCAACAAATGTCCACTCAAACCCATCCTCCGGACCTCCACACTCATAAAAGTACAAACCACCGAGGACTCCCCAATACACTCCTCGATAGATTCCATGACCCTCTTATCCCACTTGATGACACCCCTTGATGCTCCCTTAGATGTAAGGAATGACCATCGCACATATGAACATCCCCACAAGCTTCTAATGATACTTTGATCAATACACTCTAACTTTGTCTCTTGCAAATAATCACTGTCCACCCTCCATTGATGAAGAGGATTCTTAACATGGAGACGCTTATTGAGGACATTAAGCCCCCGTTTGGATAGTGAGATGAAATAAGATGGTTTTAGATAAAAGTTAAAAATTGAATAAAATATTATTAGAATATTATTTTTTAATATTATTATTATTTTGAGATTTGAAAAAGTTGAATTATTTATTGTATTTTGTGTGGGAATTTGAGAAAGTTGTAATGAGGAGAGGAGATGACATGAGTTGAGATGGTTTCTCAATCCAAACGGGGTCTAAGCCCCTAAACATTTCCAAGAAAGGATTTTGGGCTTCATAAAGAACAAGCCTCCCTCCCCTTAGATATACCTTGACTCGCACTCCCATCTCGAACATTCTTCTTCGACACTTTATTTTCCTGGGCTTCTGTTATAAATTGAAATGGGGCTAGTTTTCATAATTTGCCTGTATCCATATCTAGCTCCTAGTGGTTGCTAGGTGTGTCCCATGTTCACTTCCTATGTACTTGGGTTATGCTTATTGTTCAATCAATAAAATTTTATTCTTACTTATCAAAAGAATAAATTTGACTTATGGCAGCCATTTTTTATTTTTCTATTTTTATGAACACTTAAGGAAGCCAAAATTACTCTCAATTTCATCACAATGATAAGGTCTTCCTTGTAAGTGTGTCATAAGTATATAGAATTTAAGGGTCTCAGATTTTATGATTTCCTTGTCTCTATCTCTAGTTCCTAATTAGGTGTATTCTCTTGTATACTTCCTATGTACTCGGGCTATGTGACTATGTCTATTGCAGTATTATTTAAATCTCTTTTACTTATAGAAAAAAGTATGCCATAAGTGTCTCAGCTGCAACTAGTCAATGGTTACTAAAGTTTTCTTCTTACACATAGATTGGCATCCGTGTCATCTGCGATCCTAATGTGTCATCTGCAATCCTAACTGTGTTGGTTAGAGTATTACTGGATCATTCATTTGCTTATTCATTCTTTACTTGTTACCTTTTGGTGTATCGATTGTAATTATGCTGGATCGAGTTTGCAATTCTTGCTTTGATATCTTTACTGTTCTGCTGGAATCTTCATGATAGTTTTTAGCTAATATTTCATGTTGTAAAGCTGTGATACGTCTGTCATTATTCTCTACATTATGATGACTATGTTGACAGTGCATGCCGGCTTTTGGGTCTTTGTAATGTTTACTTAGGTAACTGCTAATATAGAGTTTCTGATCAAAGGTATGTGGAGCCTAGCATTCGACCAGATGATAGTCGTTATGGTGAAAACCCAAACAGGCTTCAACGACACACTCAATTTCAGGTTGAATTTGAGTTTATTGATGAAAATTCAACTTTTTGGATGATTTATGGAGCTTTTTTGGGATAAAGTTTCGGTGTTATTCAATTTGATCTCAGGTTATATTAAAGCCTGATCCTGGAAATTCGCAAGACCTTTTCATTCGTAGCTTGTCAGCTTTAGGTAGTGAATCTACCTCTCTTTTTTATTTAATTTTTTTTTTATAGGTAGAAGCACTTATCAAAAAATAGGTAGAAGCGCATAGTGGATTCACATTTTTTTTCATATAAATTAACATGAACTGAAAATCATTAATGCTTTATTCTTAGTAGTTGTAAAGGAAGTGACTGGTGCCTTTTCGCCATTTTCATGCGTTGGAGCTTGTTGTCTGTTATGTTGTACTAATCCTTGTGCAACTTGTTATGCTATGTGACAAGGCGTCATTGCAAGGAAAACTCTATCTATGGAACCCACATCATGCCATGAGAAAACAGGCTAAATTTCTTGCCTGCCCTCCAAATGAAAAGTCCTGTTGGAAGTTAGGGCTGTTTAAGAAAATGAGATAAGCCTCATATACAATTTTTTATGTTGATTCTTCTTCACAAAGCCACACGTGCACACACACTGTCTGTGTAGTTTGGAGAAAGATGAGTCTATGATTTTCTCCTTTCGGTTGTAAATTCTAATTAGGTACTTCTCATGTATACTCCCTGTGTACTTGGACTTTGCATATTTCTATGAATAGAACTTCTTGATTACCTATATAAAAAAAAGTAGTAGTTTGGAGAAAGATGATACCTAGAGGTTCATGAATTCAAACCCACATGCACTTCCTATTGGTGTGCTTAGGTGTCATCAGCCATGCATTAAATGTCAAGCTTGAAATAGTCCATGCTAAATGAATGAGTTGCCGCCTTCATTTAGCATGGTCCAAGAGGAATGAGAGATGTTTTGAAGATAGGGAACGCACAATGGAGGAGTTTCAGAATTTTTTTATGCACACTTTAATGCTATGGCTTTCAGCCATTGTACTTGATGGAAACAATGTCCATGACTTTCTTTCCTTAGCTAGAATGTAATTAGGTGTTTCTTTTGTATACTTCCTGTGTACACAGGCTATGCCTATTTCATTCGTATGAATAAAATTTTCTTTTTATACTTACAAAAAAAAAAACAAAGAAGTATTTACTCCTTTTTGTATCGCATGCATTCGAATGTACATGATCTTAAGTTGATATAGAACAAAGTTCAACTCAAGTCAAATGAAGTAAGCCTAATCTGTCACCAACTCTACCCTTTCCCAGCACCTACCATCACCCCCTATGTTTATCATATCATTTACTTTATTCACACTATGTTATCTTTTATCTTCCTTTAGCAGTTTTCTAAATGGAATTCTTAAATGTTTGTTTTATTTTTAGGCTGGTCAAATTTAGCTTTGTGAGAAGGAGCCAAAGATTATGGCCTGGTGGCTCAATAAGAATTTCCAAACCTTTTGCTGCTTCACTCTTGTGTTGAAATAGTGAGGATAAGTGAACTCCAAGATACTTGTTACGGTGGATTTTTAGCACTTTAAGATATCAGAAAAGGGCGAAACAATGGAAAGGCAATTTCACAAGTTGCTAGATAGGGAATAATAGTAGCGTTGAAAATTATAGCTGGTGGGCAGAAGTCATGTTCATGAAACTTGATTAATTTCATTAGGATTTAACGGCTAATTTTTAATAAGGGTAATTTTTTTCACAATTTGAAAGTAAAGGAGATAAGTTGTTCAAATTAAAAGCATTGGTATGAAATTGTCACTCAGATTAAAATGTAAAGGCATTATTTGTAAAATCGCGCAACTTTTATTTAATAAGCTAATATTGTATCTTTAATTGATGGTATATGTGGATATGGCCATATTCTTTATTCAAAATTTAGCGTTTTTCTTGTTTATTCAATATTTGGTTAAACATTCATGCTTGTATGCTTGATAGGTATTGATGTCAGTGCACATGATATACGCTTTGTGGAGGACAACTGGGAGAGTCCGGTAATATATTGTCTTTAATGGTGGATTATTCTGTCCTTGTTACTTTATGCAGTTCTAATAATTGCACGGAAGGGGATGCAATTTACCTTGGTTAGATTTCCTTGCCATGGCTTGTACTTGCAGGCCTAATGAAACTGTGATATCTGAAAGCTCACATTTAGGAATTATTTTTTTTCCTGGAATGAAATTAGCTTGTTTGTTTCTATATGCTGACCAAACATGCTTTTAGGTACTTGGTGCTTGGGGTTTGGGCTGGGAAATATGGATGGACGGGATGGAGATTACCCAATTCACCTACTTCCAGCAGGTTCTCCTTTCTCTCATTGGATAGAACTAAAGATGCTTCCCCTATTTGGAAAATGCATTTCATGTCTACTTGTATAGTGGTTAGAATTAATTATTATCGTGGTTGAGTTACTGTTATCTTTTTCATGATTTTGCAAAGTTTTACATGGCTGTTCACTTGTAGCTTTATTTCCCCCTCTCTTTCTCTGTAGGCTGGAAGTCTACAGTTATCACCAATCTCTGTTGAAATCACTTATGGTCTTGAGCGTATCCTCATGTTGCTACAGGTCAATCTTTGGTTGTTTCTTTTGTTAATATTTGTTCCTTTTTATCCATTTTGCTGAGTTTTCTTGAACTAATTGGCAGGGAGTTGATCATTTTAAAAAAATTCAATATGCTGACGGAATTACGTACGGGGAGCTGTTTTTGGAGAACGAGTAAAAGAACCACTAAATCTACTGATTTCTCTCTGGTTTTTTTTTTCTCGTTAAAGGAAAATTTTTGCTCTCAGTAGAACTCTGTATGCACTTACAATCTTTCAAAACTTGGTAATCTGCACTGGTCAGTACTTTTGAGCTACACATTTTGTTTCTATATTGTGATGATCATGCTTATTAGCCTTATGGCTCATTTGGTTTTGATGTCCTTGCTTGTGAGAAATTGATTTTTGGGTGGCCACTCATATTGGTGATGCTGATCTTGACTTCTAGGATTTTCATATTCTTTTCCTTCTAATTTTTAAGGTGTGACTATTGTATATTCCCTGTGTACTTGAATTTCGCCAGTGTGAGATTGACTAAATTTACATTCTCATAAAGAAATCCCCAATCAAATAACTTTGTCTATTTTGCAGTATTTGAACTCCCTCCTATCAACTCCATGGTGTTCTTTTAATCTGTTTCATGCAAGTCACCTGTTGAACCTTTTTGTTTCTTCCAACTTTTAGACAAGTACCTTGTTTGTAAGCAGCCCTGCTTCTTTTCAAGCTGATTTGGAAGAATCTTAGGTGCTTGACTTGCAATCAATGAATTTTTTATGATGCCATCCAATCTGAAGTCCAAACTTTCAGATTACTTCTATTAACCTTTTCAATCTCCATTCTCCTTATTTTGGTTCTTTTTTCCATTTCGGTTATACCGGTATTTTCAAGCTTGAATGTGCTTTAAACTTTTTTTTCTTTTTCTTGGAGCACTTTCAGCTTTCTAATTGCCTACAATATAATCTACATTTTCTTTTTCTGCTTCAGGAAGGAAATGAGTGCATATTATCTAGAACGAGCCAGTGTTAATCATATTCAAAAACACTTTGATTTTTTTGAGGAAGAGGCTCATTCCTTGCTTGCTTCAGGCCTTGCAATTCCTGCGTATGTTTATTAATTCAGCATTCACGTTCATTATTCACTGAATATCACATGGAAATATTTTCTTCGCTTTTCTTTTAGTTAACATTTGCTGTCCTACATGCTAGGTATGATCAGCTTCTGAAGACATCTCATGCTTTTAACATCTTAGACTCTAGAGGCTTTGTTGGGGTAACAGAGCGTGCTCGTTATTTTGGTCGGATGAGAAGGTAAAGACACTTCCTGATAATCGTCCTTTAGAAATTGCATGAAAAACACAGGAGCATTTTTTATTGTCACATTGGAGGATTTTAGGTCATTAATAACCTGGTAAAATGAAGCTGGGAATTTCATTCTGATTTAAAAATGTTGAAAGTGTTCCTAGTTAGGTATTCCTCATGTATACTTCCTATGTACATAGGCTTTACCTTCTCTTATGAATAAAACTTCTTGATTACCTATAAAAAAAAGTGTAATTGTCGAAAAAGATGGACAACGATTTATCTTTCTTTCAATAATCTCTTGATCTTGAGGTTGGGGCAAATATAAATTTTTTTTTTTTTATAAGTGGGGCAAATATAAATTTTATAGTCACCAATGCCTCATCTTGAAGTTGGGGCAAATATCTTTCTTTTTTACCGGTTGTTGATGTCCTGGATCATTTGTTGTTATAACACAACCTGCTATATTCTTTGTACAGTTTCAATTGATGTGTCAAGTTCCAGACCTAAAACACTAATTGCCATTTAGTTGAGTACAGAGAACTATCCATTTTGACTACAGTGACATTTTATTACATTATCTTAGGTGGAGTTCAAGGTATAAGCTTAGTATTTGTATTTTCCCTAATTTTATTACCAATGATGCTCTATGTCACATGTTAGTAATGATGTAGGATTATTTATCTGGACTTACATGCTTTTTTTTTCTAGAAAAATGTGTACTCTATGTTTTCATAATAATGTTCTCTACTTTACTATTATTTGAGGGCGTTGTATCTTTTTCTTGGTGGTGATGGGGTGTCCGTTCATTTATATTTAAACCCAAATCATGGAGATTTACAAACTATATTCGTAAGAAAAGCCACCAAAATTCTGTGTTGCAGTTCTGTGTCTATGCTTATCTTCTTGTTTTTTATCAGTTTGGCTCGTCAGTGTGCACAACTCTGGTTGAAGACCAGGGAAGCCCTTGGACATCCACTGGGTATTGCTTCTGACCCTGTTAATGTTGTGTGTCCAAAAGAGCTTTTGGACGCTGCTGTCAAAAAGGTCAGTTTGCATATTCAGCTATCTGAATCGCTTTCATCATGTTTAGTATTTATGCAGCTGTTTTCTTAAGGCCGAGTAATGTTTCTCAAGGCTGATTAATGTACCTCAATATTAATTTTTACATTTTACCCATCAATTATCATTCATACACATATATTTGGTTCAGGACTTGTCACTAGATTTGTTTTGTGGTATGCTCATGGAGATTCTTTAATCATAAATTACAGGATCTTGTTGATGTTGTTTGATCACGAGGCTATAGGCGCTAAGCAATTATGTGTGTTAACATACCAATATTTCTTATATGCCCAGGCATCAAAATATTGGTGCATGCAAGTGTGTGTGTGTGTGTGTGAGAGAGAGAGAGAGGTCCAATTTACTTTTCACACCATGTCATTAAAATTCTAATAAGTTGGCGTTGCTTGATTCTGGGCTGAACCTTTCAACAATTGGTTTGACCAGAATAAGCACTATTTATGATTAATATTATCAATCAAATTATTTCTTATTGTGGCTTGTTTATTCTTCGACTTATGCCACAGGTGAATGATGAATCAAGATTGTTTATTCTTGAAGTTGGAACTGAAGAGATGCCACCTCATGATGTAGTTGATGCAAGCCAGCAAGTATAATTTAACACATGAAGCACATTGACCATTTTCACAGCATGCTTGTTTGTTCATATTATACCTCTCTCTCTCTCTCTCTCTCAGCTATAATCAACTTTTCAACATCTTTTTCATTAATATAATTTTCCATCTTTGGTTTTTCACTGACTGCAATGCTGGTCATTGCAGCTCAAAGAATTAATATTGCTGGTGTTAGAGAAACAAAGATTAAGCCATGGTGAAGTGCAAGCATTTGGCACGCCTCGCAGGCTACTGGTACGACTTGCAGTCTATATTATTTCCCTTTGCAAACATGCTGACATTTTTTTTCAAAAAGATGGGAGAAGATTATTTTTTATTCTTATAAGAACTTTGTTCTGCATGTTGTTATGCAAGTTCTACATCCAAAACTCTTGCTTTAGTATGAGTGATAAACTAACCCATGAAGAATTCACTGATGCTAATATGTTCTCAAACACTAAATTTTGGCAAAAACCTATTAATGGTTCACAAGTATACAGTCACAATCACTATTGGAACAAGCAAGTCTTGAACTTAATAACCGAGATCGACATCGAATGTAAAAGTGGCAATTCAAGAAAATCAGAAAGAAGAAAGCTATCAACTATGTGATATTTTTACTTAAATTTTAATGTATCTCCTAAAATTGAGCTGTTAAAGTTTCAGAAGTGTTCGGATCCGTATACTTTTCTGGTTTCCTTCATCACATTGTTAATAATTGTGATGTGTGCCCTTTTTTACATTTCCAGGTTTCTGTTGAGAATCTTTGCACTAAACAAGCAGAGAATGAGGCTGAGGTTCGAGGACCTCCTGTTTCAAAAGCATTTGATCTCCAAGGAAATCCTACTAAGGTTTGAACTACCTTGTCATTCTTGTTCTCCTGTAGGTTTGAGCTCAATAAGATTTCTGCTTTTATCTAAATAACCTGTGATGCAAGATTTTTTTTAAAGCAGAAATAGAAGTGGGCAGTGATTGCATTTGGAGTTTACGAGGCATTCACATTATTAAGTAACTAATTAAATAGTTAATTTATTGGTTTTTATTTATAATTTTCTGCTTGAACAGCTTCTGCTGCTACTTAGGCAATATTAGAGCTAATCTATGGTTCCCTTGTTAGTGTTATTGTTGAGTTCTTGTGTAGTAGTGTAACTCCTAAGGTCTGCACTTATACCAACTAAGGGTTGCACTTTTCATTAGTTGTCAAGTGATATTGAATATAAATGGTCATATAATATCAACTTGCAACTTCATGTCAGGCTGCTGAGGGTTTTTGCCGTAGATACTCCATACCACTGGACTCACTGTATAGAAAGATTGATGGTGAGTCTGTCTAGTTTACTCATAAAGTGGCTACTGTAAGCACAAGGTTGACTTGTGTCCAAAAAAGAAATGATTAGTTTTATTGCTTTATTTTATCACATTGCAACTGTTTTGTAACAGTTTTGTGGAATTAATCCATTGGTTTTTTTTTTTCCCACTATTTTGCCTTGTATATTATATAATTCTAAGCTTTGTTATGTTGGAAAACCATTCCAGTGGGTCTTTAGTTTATGTTTGGAGATTGCAGAAATGATTTAAATTTATGGAAAGAAGATACCCATCTATAGGGTGGGTTGGTCAGTTTACTCGTTCACTTTCAATTAATCATGTTTAAGAACCCCTTAATTGTGCAAGGAAGATTGTTTCCAGCATATGTAGTTTGCCATTATTTTATAGTCAGTTTAGTTTTACACCTTCTCATACTATGTGCTTTTTAAAATGGATGAACTCATTTTTTAGTTTGCTAGTACACCTCTTCCCACATCCACCAAGATGTATTATAGTGGTGTATACATCATTATCGGCTTGAGCCATCCTGGAATTTTGGTGGAGACTACCTCTATCCAAGGAAGGTTTAGGGTTGTCTTTCTGCCATTTTTTAGGAGAATCGTACTTTGATCTGCCCCATTTATTATGGATCGCATTGCAGCAAAAGGTCTCACTTATTGCTTGGAAGCCTCACACACTTAAATAGTTAATTCATCAGAATTTAGGCTACTTATCTGCAAATTTGTTGTTTCTTGTTTTGGAACACATAATGTATTAATGTACATACCAGATGATGGGTCATGATGGTTTCCACACATTGCAGGAAAAACAGAGTATCTATATGCTCGCATAAAGGAATCTACTCGACTTGCTGTGGAGGTTTAGTGACTCTTTTCCACTTTTTCTGGTTTTCTCCCATAAAAGAAAACTTTCTTCCTGTTGAATTATTTTGTAAGTGTTCTTGATAGATAAAGTTGATCATATGTCCCATCAGCACAAACTCAAGAATAGGATATATAACTAAAAAGAAGAGGAAAAATTCAACGATGCGTTAAGACTGATTAAGGCTCCATCCTTTTTCTACCTTTGCCCTTTTGTTATTGGGGGGATGGTCACTTCTGCATAAAATTAACAGCCATCACAAATGCCTACTAAAAAAATGCCAGCAATCCCAGAAGCATTATTATTTTTTGGATAAGTAATTGAGTTTCTGTTAAAAGCGCAAAGGGGTTTAACCTAAGCACATGGAAGATGCTATCATCTTTGAGGATATAAGGAAATCGCATATGTATAAAATCTACCAAGGTAGAAAATCGATGATTGTGATGAGCTGCCATATCAGCATAGAGGCATTTGAACTTAGTAAGCTCTTGCACTAACACCGTACTCTCCCAAATCGTCTCTCCATTGACATAGTTTCCTCGGATCCTATGGGATCAAAGCTAAGGGCATCCAGTTTGGGTCACAAGCCAAACTATTCTTCTTCTTTTTTCCAAAGCCAAACTGTTCTGAGTAATGGAGCTTCAGTTCATGATTTTTTGTTGTCACTTTCTACTTCATAGAATGTACTTAGGTGTTTTCTATTGTATACATCCTATGTACATGAGCTTCGCCTATTTCATTCGATGAATAAAATTGTCTTTCTTCTAAAAAAAAAAGGGCGCATATAAAATTGCAGGATATGCTATCTTATGGTTATGGGATCTGATGAGAGCAAATCATGCAGACATAAATGTAGATATATGAATATCACATGATGTGTGTGTGTGTGTGTGTGTGCACGTGCATTTATCTGCCGATTCTTTCATTTTTATTTTTTTATGTAAGATGAAGAAATTGCTCAATAACTTGTTGGTTTGATTAGGTTTTGTCTGAAGAGTTACCTAGTACCATTGCTAATGTATCATTCCCAAAGTCAATGCGGTGGAACTCTCAGGTTTGAGCAGTTTTAATTCTTAATCTTTATTTAGGTGTATTTAGGTTTGAGCCTATTCTAGTTCCTAGCTTGTATTTAGATGTTTTCTCTTGTATACTTCTTGTGTACTTGGGCTATGCCTATTTACTTGTCCAATAAGATTTTCTTATTACTTATAAAAAAAAAAAATCTTAATCTTTATTTTTGTGAGTTTCCTTTTCTCTTGATAGTTTTGTTAGTTCTTAAAAAAATTGTGCTAATTATTTAACTTTTTAATTGGTTAAATTGAAATGGCTTTTCTTGGTTAAATAAAAAAAATGGCTTTTTCTGGATCATCATTGAGGCTATTCGGATTGCCACTCTTCGTAATTATCTAATTCTCTATCATCAAGTCAAGTGACATGTTAGTGTGGTTAAATTAAAAAGGTACTTGTGGGTGCTATGTCCCACCTTGGCTACTTACTAGATGAATTAGGCTTTATAAGTGATTTTAGGATAGGTTCAAATCAACTAGCCTTTTTAGTATTATAGTGCATATGCGGTTAGTGTCTTGGGTTGTTACTAGCCATTTTCCAAACAGTCCAAAATCCTTAAATTATCAGCTGCCAGGAAAAGCCAGTGCCCATTTTGCTCAAGACTGTTAATGTACTGCACTTTAAAACTTTGGGTTGTAATTAGTTAAAAACATGAGTAGTTGTATTCCTCCTAGTATTCTCATTTGTTGTTTTTCTATATGGTGTATTTGAAAAAAGGGATTAGTTTGGTTCCGGTCTCTACAACGAATTGGCTTTTGCCCATTCTGTTATTAATAAAATCTGTTTACTTATCAAAAAAAAAATTTGTTAATAGTGCCTTTACCATTACTGTGCAGATCATGTTTAGCAGGCCTATTCGTTGGATTTTGGCCCTCCACGGTGATGTTGTTGTACCATTTTCGTTTGCTGGAGTTTTGAGGTAATCGTGCTTGACTTTGTTTAAGTCTCTTTCTCTCTCTCTGGCACCCAATTGCATGATGCATATAGAGGAAAGTGAGTTGGGCTGGTTTGTCTTGGATTACATTACCCACTGTTGCAACATGAGCTTCAACTTGAGGATTTTGAGGTATATGTGCACATGAAGTTTGTTCCTTATAGGAGGGCATCAAAATATATCTGAATCAGTACTCTGTATTTCTTTGTGTTGTATTAGTTAGGAACATGTATTTATCATTTGGAAGATGTACTGTGAAAGGATGCTTTCTGGATTTCTTTGGCTTGCTTTCGGTTGAAGAAAGATATATTCTGATTAAGTTATGGTAATTGCAAAAACCCAAGTTATTATGGTTGGACCCTGGATAAGACATTAAACATAGAAGCAAAATTATCTTCAGATACTTGTGCGTTTGTCTTCTTTATTTTAGGACCTTTTGTATAACTTTTTGCTTATGGCGTTCTCTTCATGAAAACTTATCAAAATATGATAAAGGCCCATATAGGAACTTTGGTTGAAAAGCAAGTGGGAGTTAATTTACCCTCTTTTTGTTCTGTTTCATTGCATGGGAACTTTGGTTGCCTAAAGTGCATGTAAATGTTTGAGTTTTTAAGGGGTGGCATATAAAAATGTTCGTGGATTCGTGTTTTCCTTTTCACCGAGTGTGTGCACTGTTCTTATGATATTTTGTTTTTGGATGTAGTGGAAACCTGTCATATGGTCTTCGTAATACTTCTTCAGCTACTGTCTTGGTATGTTTTGATTTTGTTTATGTACAAAAGCTATACAAATATCTTACAGAAACTTTTCTCCTTTCCCGTTCCTAAAGCTTGATCTTATTACTTTTGATTTGGTAATTTGTGAAACCTGATTTTTGCTATGCCTATTTCAATATCAATAAAATATTTTCTTACTTATAAAAAAAAAAAAAAGTTTGTGAAACCTGATTTTTGGGGTCCTATTTTATCAACACGGAATACAAAGAAACTGTAATAGGGTTGCCTTATCTTCTATATAAATATAGACGTATTTACTTTCTTCCTTTAGAGTGAAGCTGATTGGAATGTGGGTGGTTTCACTCCCTTGTATGGTTGTCATGTTTCACACTTGCCTAAATATTGTTATTTTAAATTCTCAATTTCGTATAGAAAAAATATCCATTTTGATCTAAACCTTCAATATTCCACTCTATTAGATCTGCAAGTATGTGGTAACAAATAGTTTCAACTCTCTTTTAGGCAGTTTTTATTGATTTATCGCTTTTCCTTCTTTGCCGCATATTTTATGTCAACAGTATTGTAAATGTCACTTTTGAAGGCTATATCGCTCTGTTTTCCACTGTATGATTTCGCCAAAACATCTTAGTACGCCTATTCAGTTTTGTTAGACACTTTATTATAGCTCCTCAAGACTTTTCACAGGTAGAAAGTGCCGAATCTTATGCAGAGCTAATGGGGGATGCTGGAGTAAATGTTAAAATTGAGGTGTTACGAAAAAACTTGTCTTTTTATATTTTTTACAGAGTATATGGAACTAAACAGTTTCTCTTTTTTTGTCATAGAGGGTAGTTTTAGACTATAATATTTTAGGTGGTGCTGAAAAATTTGTTCTCATTTACAGGAGCGCAAGAAAAAAATTTTGGAGCACTCTAATGCATTAGCAAAGAGTGTCAACGGACACATTGTTTTTCAAGAGGGATTACTGAATGAGGTTATCGATGTGTTTTATTTTTGTGAAAGTTGTTTGATAAGTGTGTTCTGAATTGTGCTTACTGAAAAAATGGAAGATTTTCTAGTATATATGTTTAACATAATGTTTTAGGTTGTAAATCTCGTTGAGACGCCTGTTCCAGTGCTTGGGAAGTTTCAAGAGTCCTTCTTAGAGCTTCCAAAAGATCTTTTAACTATGGTACGCTGTTAGAAGTTTGCAGACTTACTGTGAAGGAATTCCAATATTTAGGCAATCATCTATAGACTGTCATGCATCTTTTATGCAGGTTATGCAGAAGCACCAAAAGTACTTCGCTGTGACTGATGACGGTGGGAGGCTGTTGCCATACTTTATCGCTGTGAGACATTCTTACTAAATAGATCTTCTTTGTGATGTAATCTTTGCTCTTAGAGTGTCAAGGTTGAGCTGTTACGTGTCAAGGTTTGTTCTGTTTGTGAGTACTGTGGTGACGAGTTTTTTTTTTAGGTGGCAAATGGAGCAATCAATGAGATGGTAGTACGAAAAGGAAATGAAGCTGTACTTAGGTATACAAGGCTCTTATTCATCTTTTTATGTGCCAAGAGGAGGACATGATCTCTGTTAGACTTCTCATAATTCTTTAAAATGCTTTTCCAAAAAAAGGAAAAAAGGAAAACCTCTAGAGATTTGTTCAGGCTTAATTTCATTGCTTTTTTCCTAATCAGAAATTGTATATGTTTACTTAGAGCAAGTTTTATCCCAGTTTCTTTGTAAGTAAGTATCTAAAGGCAATTACCCAGTGCTGTTCCTGCAGACACAAGGTTTTGGAAGGGGGTTTTCACACCTTAGTCAAGCATTTTTCCATGAAATGCTCACTCTCAAGTGTCTACTTCGAGCAATTGCATATATTTTGGCAATACACTATTATTGCTGCTGTCCACTTGAGATGAAGCATTTTGATCTTTTTTGTGCAGAGCTCGGTATGAAGATGCAAAGTTTTTTTATGAGATGGATACACGTAAGAAGTTTTCAGAGTTCCGAAGTCAGCTGAAAGGGATTCTTTTCCATGTAAGTTATTTCATTTTATATGTATCTGTTAGCAACAGGAGATGGTATATTTGCTATGAATAAGAGAATTTCGTTGTTGTAATCTTTGAATTGAAAAGTTCAGCATGTAGCATTTATTTTGGATCTCTTTTATATCATAATTGAACATTCTCTTTCAAGTTTGTAGTGCTCAGAGCCATTTCTTTTAATGAAGGAGGGTCGGGGGATTGGAGATTGAAAGTAATAGTTAAAAATGCTGCAGATTCATGATAGATACACACTGCTCACTGTCGATAGCCCTTCTATCTTTGATAATTTGAAATTCAACAGGAGAAGCTAGGAACGATGCTGGACAAGATGATGCGCATTCAAAACATGGTGACCAAACTGAGTTTAGCCTTGCAAATTGGGGAAGATAGGCATCAAGTAGTCCAGGATGCTGCATCTCTTGCTATGTCAGATCTTGCTACTGCAGTTGTCACAGAATTTACTTCTCTCTCAGGAATAATGGCCCGCCATTATGCTATTAGAGATGGCTATTCAGAGCAGGTTGTATAACTTACTTCTAATTGTTATTTCTTCTTTTCTGTTTACACATGCATTTCAATTATCTATTTTCTTATTAATTTTTTTGTTATGTTCCTTGCTTGTGCTTCGTAATGGTAATCTACAGTCTGATTTTGTTTCAGTTTTAATTGTGCTTCTTTTCTTTGTTTCTGTGCTTTGTGTTTTGCAGGTTGCGGAGGCCTTGTTTGAGATCACACTTCCCAGATTTTCTGGGGACATTCTACCTGAAACTGATGCAGGGATAGTTTTGGCCATTGCTGACAGGTGAAACTGTAGTTATAAGGTTATTTAATTATTCATTTCAGGCTCACGAAACTTTAGAAATTAAATTTAACTTTGGGTAAATGAAATATAAGGCATATGAATTTATATGCTGACAATGTGGCTTAGAGATTGTCTCTCTCTTCCTTCTTGAAATATGGTGCAATTGTTAAAGAATACAAGGGGAAGTAGAAGCTCATGTAAGGCAATTTTGCTACATTTATTTTTTGACTTGCGGCATGCTTTGGGCAGGATGCATTACGATTCTATCTTGAATGTCATTACTGTTTCAAAATTTCAGTTGAAATTTCTTGAGAGGATGTAGTATGTTAATCCTGCTAATTTATTCTCATCCTTTAATAACATTAGGGGGGGTGGGGTTGGAGAAGGCTAAAAAGCCATGTCAGCCAGAGTTGCAGTCTGTCCTTGTTTTTTTTTGGGGGGGGGGGGGGGGGGAGGTGACGGAAGGGAAGGGCGTTTACGTGTATGATATGGTCTTATATGAGTAGGATAAGGTTATTATACTTGTTCTCATGCTTGCTTATTTCCCTTGGATTTCTTTAATTGATGTTTTTTTAATGTGATACATTTTCTGCAGATTAGATAGCCTTGTTGGCTTATTCGCTGCTGGTTGTCAGCCTAGTTCTACCAATGACCCATTTGGCCTGCGAAGAATCTCTTATGGTCTCGTAAGTATACTATCGTTTAATGCTTTGAGGTTCATATTATTATTCTTAGTAGCGCTGCATTTGTTTCTTTTAGGTCCAAGTGTTGGTGGAAAAGGATGAAAACCTGGATCTAAAACAAGCATTGGAGCTTGCTGCTGATGTCCAACCCATTGAAGTAGATGCGAGTACGGTAGATGATGTATGAACAAAGCCCCGTTTAAAGCTATAGTTAATTACCAACCCTAGATATTACCCAATGCCATATTGGCATACAACTGATCATTTGAGTAGATTTATGTTACTCTACGAATGTTTCCTGGTTGCTTATATATGTGGGAACCTCACTTATATGTCTTCCTTTAGTTTGAACTCATCATTGTGTAATTTGTTTACTGCTATTATGGGCATCAAGTTATGATGATTGCATCTTTCCTTTCAGGTACATCAATTTGTCACTCGGAGATTAGAGCAATTCCTGGTATGTGTAATCTTTACATTAGGGAGTTCTATATTTACAAAACTTATGATGTTCTGCTTCTCTCTTTTGAGTATGTTTTGTACATTTTAATTAGTTTTTTTTTCAATCTTTCCTTTTGGCTTTTATTTTATTTAGAAAAAGCATTGAGGCATAATTTGTTTTCCTTATTTTTTTGTCTAGAAAAGAAGAGGCATGACTTCTCTTTTAGTTTCTTATCTGAGAGCCAAACTTGAGACCCTCCCCGTCCACTCTTGTTGCCTTTGCAGCAATGTAGCTTATCCAAAAACATTTCTTATGATCAGAAAGGAGGATAATGCTTAAAGAGTGACAGCAAATCTTTAAGTTTAATTTTTGTGGCTGAGTTTCCATCAAGCTCTTATGTGGATAATATAAGAGAACATGGGAACCCTAATCCTTATATGTGTAGAAGAAAGATGAGGTAACCAAACCAAACTTTCCTTGATAGGTTAATATTACACTTGCACTACTGTGAGATTGAAACCTAAACCAAACTTGAGGTCATTGAATTTCAAACAAATTAAATCATATGGTATATACTGCCAAATATGTTAGATCAATATCTTCCTATTTAATATGGTTAATTTTCTGGAGATTGGTGGGGTGGACATTTTTTCTGTTTTCCATATAAACCATTCGAAACATCCTCTAAATAATTTATTCTCTGTTTTTTAATAAAAATAAATAAAATAAAATATTTGCTTATATTCCCAAAACCACCATAATTTTACACATAAGAAAACTTTAGATCCCTTTTTTATACATGTTAACTTGGATTGGTTACAGGTTGATAAGGGAATAAGCCCAGAGGTAGTTCGTTCTGTCCTAGCAGAGCGTGCAAACTTGCATTGTCTGGCAGCAAAGTCAGCATATCAGGTAATAGTTTTCCCTTTCATAAATTGACCCGTGTCCATTGTAAATTGTTTCTTAATATATCCAATTAATTCATTAAAACTATGTTAAAAATAGAGGGAGATACTCTCATGTATATGTCCTGTGTACTAGGGCAACACCTCTTTTGACAATTAATAATGCTTAACTTACTCATAAAAAAGATACCCTAGATTGTGATACTCCAAGTTTACCATGAGAGAAGGTGAATGGGATCCACATTGCTTGGGAGATAGAAGTTCTTGCCCTTTATAATAATTTCAAGGAATTCCAATTGTAACGTTGACTAGTCCTTCTGAAGTATGGCTAGATGTGGTTTAGACTTTCCTTGTATCATTACAATTAGGCCTCGTTTGTTTACACAGATGGGATGAGATGAGATGAAAGTTGAATAAAATATTATTAGAATATTATTTTTGTTGTGGGATTTAAAAAAATTGAATTGTATATTGTATTTTGTGTGGGAGTTTGGGAAAGTTGTAATGATTAGATGAGATGAGTTGAGATGGTTTTTGTAACCAAATGAGGTCTTAGGATCCGTTTGGCAACACAACTATTTTCAAGTATTTTTAGATATTTCCTTTTCAAACATCACTCAAACACAAATACTTTTCAATTTTAGATTTTCAATTTTTTCATCTAATCATTACCTAATCATTACAATTTTCCCATACTCCCAAACAAAACACAAAAAACAATACAACTTTTTCAAATTTCAAAATAAAAATTATATTAAAAAATTATATTCAAACAATTTTTTAACTTTATAATATTTTTATTCAACTTTTCTCTCTTCTTTCCCAAAATCCAAGAAAATATCTTAGCTCAAATCATTTCACTACCATTCACATATATACTAAGATATTCTAAGTATCCAAACAGGACCTTAGAGTAAGAGCCAACCCTAACCAAAAGTGTGGGACTTGACTCACTTGAGCGATTTCACCTATAATGGAATGACTGGACAAGGACATCAGAGATTTAAAAAGGGGAGATTGTAGTACCCCAAGTTTAGGATTAAGGGTGGTGAATGAGATCCCACATTGCTTTAGAAGGGAGAAGTTCTCATTTTTTATAATAACTTAAACTGAAACAGTAACATTGACTAGTCCTTTTGAAGTATAAGCCCAATTGTGACTTAGGCTTTCTTTGAGTCATTTACAAAGATACTGGAAGATGCCAAGAGATATGATGCAGATCCTTAAATCACTTTATCCACCAACTTTTGCAGTTATTTTGTTCTTATGATGACTTCTTGTTCTCTTTTCCTTCTAGTAGAATATTTAATTAATAATTTTAGTGCTTGAACTCAAAGTTGATGCTTTTCTAAATATGGACTTCAAAAAAATGGAAGCATGATAAATATATGTAATATATCTACTTGAAGGATATCAGTTTTTAATGGTCAGTACATATAAATTGCGCTAGATGGAAGCCTTGCTAAGGAGCGATCTTTTTCCAAAAGTTGTTGAAGCATATTCTCGTCCAACAAGAATTGTTCGTGGAAAGGACGTGGACCCTGATATGGAGGTACCCTTATGTTTCATTATAGAAGACCTATCTTTTGGGCATGAAACGTTTCATTATAGAAGACCTATTATTTGTTACAAGAGCTACATCATTATACAATTTTTAAGTAGCTACAGTGCTATACATGAAGGTGAAAAGGTGCAATAATGTAAACACCTTGTGATCCTCCCCTTGTACTGATTAACATTCTAAAATAGCTACGGGAATCAGTCCAAAACTGTGGTTGATTGGTAAATATTTTAATTTTTAGTGAAATTGCCATTATATTCTCGTTTATTCTTCTTCTTTTCTCTCTGTGGTTGCTCTTGAAGTCCATCTCTATATTTGGGCACTTAATCATTTTTTAATAGGCATTTGGGCAGTTAGTCATATCAGAATATTTATTATGCTTATTGAATTATGTGGATTTATTTCTTTCTTATCTCGTTATAATGGATGAAATTGGCTAATTAGGTGGATGAGGCTGCCTTTGAGACAAATGAAGAGAGAGCTCTATGGAGCGCTTTCTTGTCAGTTAAAAACAAAATCAATCCTGGTATTTCCTTTTTTGCTCTTTGAAAAACATTGCCATCATCTGTGAAATTCAGTTCAGTTCAATTTTCCTTTTGGTTTATGTTTGTTTTGTTTGGTTGGTTAGTATTTTAGTAACTTTTTGCAGCAATTTGTTTAACTATGAGATTTACCTCTTCTCCTCTTGCAGGCATTGAGGTAGATAATTTTGTTAGAATATCTTCACAGCTAGTACAACCACTTGAAGATTTCTTTAACCATGTCTTTGTAATGGTGGTATGTTGCCTCTATATTTGTTTATATGAACCAATGCGTCAGAAGTTACTATATGGTGGTGGGCCATACCTTGATATTGGAATCAAAACTCCACATATTTTACACCAACGTTTCTTATTTTCTAGGCATATTTACATATATGCATGTACGTTACACAGGCAATTAAGAACTCTGGCAGTGTTTAGTTCCTTGTGATATATATGTACGTAAATTGGTCTGACTGGTTATGACCATGTCTATGAGTTAGTACATGCATGCATGAGAGTGAGAGCGGTAGTGATAAAGGTAAAAATATGAGTTGAATTAGGTACAAGGATGTTGATTTCAGTTGCTGAGCATTTCTCTATCAAAGAATGGAGACCAGCAACATTATTCTGGGCAATATGGAGACTAACAATATATTATTGTTCTTGATTTTGTACCTTAGTACACTTTTCCTTTCATCCTGTGCTATCCAATGGCAGGTTTTCTTTTAAAAAGTACATTTTGCACCACAAAGTATTACCCTTTTTTCAATTTGCACCACAAACTATCACACATTGGCCTTTTTCACACTCATCTTATCACCTTAGGATCAAAGAAAAATGAAATATATGGCACAATCTTGACAGTCGAAATGTAATCTATGCTGAAATTTTCAAAAAGTATTTGTCTTTCGTGCAGTTTGACAGTTTCGGCAGCTTGAGATGTAAATTGAAAAGAGGGGATAGTTTATGGGTGTAAAATGTACTTTCCCCTTCATGTATTTGTGATAAAATTCCCGTTCTTGGTTTTTACCTTTGTTGCAGGAAGACGAAAGAATTAGAAAAAACAGGCTTGCTCTGCTCAGAAAAATTGCAGATCTTCCAAAAGGCATAGCAGACCTCTCTGTTTTGCCAGGATTCTAAGTTCCAACAGCTACAGATTCCAAATTCTAAAGAGGGAGTTTTCTCTCTTGTGTGTGTGTGTGTGTATGTTTTTCTTCTTTCTTTAATTCTTTGTATTGGCTTGTACAATAAAAATGTTGTTTTATCCAATTGACACTTGGAAAAATTTTGTAACATTTTGTTATCAAGTATATGATGAATTTATGAAATACCATTTGTTTAGTGATTTATCACGTTAATGGAAATTTAATCTTCTTTGTTGGTGCCTACATAATCACTTCAGCTGGTTGTGAATGATTGTTCTTGTTTCTCTTTCAGTTTCTCAGGCGCCTCTCAGAATTATTTAACTTTTCTGGAAATTAATATTTAATTAAACAGGTTTTGAAACTGGTCGAATCATTCGATTTGACCATAGATTTAGGAGCATTAGGCCTAGTTTGGATATTGAGAATAAATCATTATTATTTATTATTTTATTATTATTATCTATTTTTTATTATTATTCACTACTATTCAATATTCTATAATTACTTTTTTACTACTACTTACAGAATACTTGAGAATACCTCATTATCCAAACTCAATCTTAGTGCTTCTCCTGAGTACAGCACTATAAATGATTTTTTTTTAAGAGTTCTATTTATAAACTGCAATGTAGAACACACTATCAACGTCATTTACATGATAAGATTTAATTTATAAGATTCAAATTTTAAAATTCTTCTTTCAAATTACATAATACCATGTAGACGTTTTGTTATGTGTTATTGTGTTATTCACACTGAGTTGTAAATATATATATATATATATATATATATATATATATATATTTATAACTCTATGGGTATTTTCTTTTTTCTCTTTTTTTGGTAGTCTTTCAATGAACGGGGAAAGTTATAAACAAAGAAAGTATGGTTTGCTAATTAAGCAAATTGGTCTTTAAAGTCTCAAATAAATTAAAATTGTATTATCAAATAAACACCAATAGTTACTCTGTCTTGTACAGCATGTTTGTCCAAGTTTTGTCGTTGTTTGTGCTTGTTTTATGTAGAAACTACACGCGGCATGCTAGCTAGATGCCACACAAATGTAGCGTCAATTATTATTATTATTATTATTAGCAGTAATGAATTTATGATAATAAAAAAAAGAACCATTTTTTATTTGTACATCCCTGACCTAAATTCTAAAAATTAAGTTTTGAAAAGCAATAGACCTTTTCTTTTTTAGTCAAAACTTAGGAACAAATTAAAAACTTAAACTATACAACAACATAAAAAAAAAAACGTAATCATTTTCAACTTTTAAAACATTTGCCCGGGAAGGGAATGGGCAAAGCATGTGGTGGGGTGATCAAGAGCTAAAATGTTTTATTCAACATGTGATAAACATTGAGTTAAAAAAAATAACAATAATAATAATAATAATAATTACATTTCAAAGGTGATGATGACTTGTTCCTTTTGCAACACGTGCAATTTATAGTCCAATTAAAATAAGTAATCGTATTGGATGATTTAATTTTGTGAAAAAAAAAAAAGGATGGAAAAATTTTACTTATCATACCTACATCGGACACTTGTTTTGATATTTTATCTTTTTTTTTTCCTTAATAAGTATGTGGTGTAAGGATAATGAGTAGAAGAACTTAATTATTTTAGTAGGAATTAAATTAAAAATTAAAAATAAAACAGATGCAGTGTGTGATTTAGTGTTTTTTTTTTAATATTAATGAGCCCCTACATCACACACAAACATTTTCACTATTATTCACAAACCATTTCATTATTATTTACATATTTCTCATCTGATCTCATTCCTTAAACATCCCTTTAATTTAGAAGTTTATGAATGTTATATTATGCTTTATGTTTGGATAATTATTATGTAATGATTAGATGAAACATTTAAAAACCTAAATTGAAATGTATGTTGTGTTTGAGTGATGTTTGGAAAAAATAAATAAATTATGAGAAGTTTTGAGAATATCTAAGAATATCCCTTTACCCAAAAAAGCCCTAAATCAAGTTAAATAAAAGTATAACCTATTTCTCCCCACTCAATTTCTATTTTTCTTTAGATTATTAGGAATATTTTTAATAGATAGATTCTATAGTATCTATAAAACCCGAGGAAGTAAATACAACATCTTTAAATCTATCTTTATTTCATTAAAACAATTATATTCAATTTTCATTTCTAGTTTTTAGTTCTCATTTGTAGATTCCATGAAAAAGGTCATTGTTATTTAGAAGATTTGTGAAATAGGCATCTTAGTGAGTTCTTAAATTCATTCTTATAAGGATGTGAAGTAGGCGAGCTGAAAATGTCTTAAAAATCTATATTCAACCTCTTTTAGTCATATACACAAACAGTTGGGAAGCAAGTGAACATCAAACAAAACCTATATACATACACTAATTGTTTGACTTGACATAAAGACAAGAACACTAAAGACTGAAGAATAGAAATGAAAAACATACTCTCTACAATACTTCTCAGTTTTCAATACAGTGCATCGAGGTGGTATTTATACACCAAAGGAGGAATATTCTCTTTGTAACAGAATGCTCAGAATTACACAAAATGATGACACGTATTGTAACAATAAAATCTTCTGGATTATTCTGTATTGTTGTCGAGTGCTTGAGTGCCTCTTGGTGGAGCAGACGTTGCAGCTGCTGGTGAGGATGGTGTAGAGGTGATATTGCTAATACGTCCCTGCGAGCCAAGTATGACTGGAAGGACTATGAGGCTCGATCTTAAAGTGCAGAATCTGAAAAGTGATAGTGGCTTTGTAAAAATGTCAGCCAATTGATCATTGCTAGAGAGAAAAGAGACTTGTAGAGCTTTGGCATGAAGCTGATCCCTTACAAAATGGTAATCGATGTCAATATGTTTGGTGCGGGAGTGCATCACAGGATTAACGAACAGATATATTGCACCCAAATTATCACAATAGAGAATAGGAGATTTGGGTAGAAAATTTCCCAATTCAAAAAGAAGAGCTTATAGCTACAATAGTTCACAAGTTGCATGGGCCAAAGCTTTATATTATGCTTCGGTACTCGATCTTGCAATTATTGATTGCTTCTTAGAACTCCAACAGACTAGATTTTTACCATAAAAAACACAGTGTCCACCAGTAGATTTTCATTCATCTGGGCACCCAGCCCAGTCGACATCAGAAAAAGCAGCTAAAGCAGGAGAGGGAGAGGAAGTAATAGCCAAACCATAATCCATTGTGTGCTTAAGATAGCGTAAACTACGCTTAACTGCTTGCCAGTGAGACAAACAGGGTGCCTGCATGAATTGGCACACCCGATTCACAGAGAAAGACAAATCTGGTCTAGTGAACAATAAGTATTGTAAACTTCCAACTACACTTCTATAAAGAGAGGGATCTTCCATAGACATAGAATCGAAAGCTGACAGTTTTGGGGAGGGGGACATAGGGCTATTCACAGGCTTATAATTGCTCATATTAGTCTTCTTGAGCAAGTCAAGAATATACTTGCGTTGTGATAAAGTAATTCCAGTGGAATTTTTATGACATTCAAGGCCCAAAAAATAGTGAAGGTTGCCCAAGTTTTTAAGAGGAAAATCAGCTTGCAGAATATCAACAAGTTAAGCCAAAGCATTTGGGTCATTGCCAGTGAGAATAACATTATCCACATAGACCAAAAAATAAATTGTCACAGATTGATGACGATAGATAAACAGAGATGCATCAGATTTAGAGGCAATAAATTCCAATTCCAAGAGACGTGAACTGAGTCATACATACCATGCACAAGGAGCCTGTTTATGGCCATATAGTGCTCGGTTGAGTTTACAGACATAGTGCGGGAATTGTGGGTGAGCAAATCCCTGTGGCTGTGACATGAACACTTGTTCATCCAAAGTACCATGCAAAAAAGCATTTTGCATGTCCAGTTGTTGGATCATCCATCCAGAAGACACAACAATGGAAAGCACTAACCTGATGGAAGTTGGCTTGATGACCAGGCTAAACGTCTCTGAGTAATCGAGCCCTTCAAGTTGACTATAGCCCTTGGCTACAAGTCGGGCTTTTCTCCGTTCGATTAAGCCATCCGAGAGGTGTTTGGTCTTAAAAACTCATCAGCAACCTACAAGATTTTGGTTAGATGCAGGTGGAACTAGAGACCAAGTATTATTGGATAGGAGAGCATCAAACTCTAATTGCATAGCCCGGCGCCATTCTTGATATTTTGAGGCTTCAGTCACTGACTCGTTTGAAAATGAGCAACCCAAAGGCTATCCCAAGTGCAGGAGCGTATCGCGTAGTAATTAGGAATAAATTCCTAGATCGTCTCCACAGGGAAAGTGCTTAAAAATCAAACTCGTATAAAATGGTGGAAATAGTTACAATGAGAGAATAAAAATAAAAGTGATGATATGTGCAATGAATGTGGGAGTGCAATGGAAATGAAAATTTACTAGTCATGGACTAGATTCATGTTTGTTGGTTTTGAGTGGATGATGAAAAGTAAAAAAAAAATTAAAATACAAGACAGTGAATTAAAATTGCTGGAAATTAAATAACTGAAATGTAAATGGACAATAAAATTTAAATGACATAAAAGTAAATTGCAAAAATTAAAGGTGCAGAAAAATTAAATGACAGTAATTTAAATTACAGGAAATTAAAAGTGCGAGGAAATTAAATGATAGTAATTTAAATTGCAGGAAATTAAAAGTGCAAGGAAATTAAATGACATAAATTTAAATTGCAGGAAATTAAAAATACGAGAAAATTAAATGACAGTAATTTAAATTGCAAGAAATTGAAAGTGCGAGGAAATTAAATAGCAGTAATTCGAAATTAAATAAAAACATAAATTGTAAGGAATAAATTTGATATTTGGAAATGGAGACTGCATTCTCCAACCCAAAAATCTAAATTTCCAATTAAAATAAACTCTCAAAAATAAAATAGACTCTCAATATTTATCAAAGAGGACTGAAAATTTACTCACTAAACAAACTAAAAACTGAAAATAAAGACTTACAAAAATAAAATTTACTGAGCCATACATTGAAACTGACTGATAAATAAATTACACGAAATTAAAAATTGAACTCAGAAAAAAATAAAAACTGACTACAAAAATTCACTCACTATTTTTTTTTCTGAACTTTAACTCTAATTTTACACTAAAATCACTCTAACTCCTGACTGACTTTCACTCTAATCACTAACTACTGACTCTAACACTGACTCTAACATCTGCTGGCTCCCTCACTTCGTCTACTAACAAGCCTTATATAGGCATCAAAAAGGCCACTGCATTAGCTTAGTCCGTGACCTCGTCCCCACTGAGAAAAATATTCTGTTTGTTGGTCTGTCTTGTTTCCCACATGCAGAAGGTGCCGTGCGTTTCTTTCTTTTTCTTTTTCTTTTCTTTCCAGCTTGCACCGAGACCGACCAGATCATTCTTTTCTTCTTCTTCTTTTTCTTCTTCCACTGCTTTCCAGCCTTGTACCGAACTGTACCGAGTGATCTGTAATTTTATTTTCGTTTCTTTTTTTTCTTTCTTCCTTGCAGCTCTTCAAGCTGCTGCGTGATATCCGAACATCTCCGTGTATCTCCGTGAGCAAGCTGGGTCAACTGCAACCGAGGAGGTGATGAGGATGGCTCACGGTGGTGCTCGAAATGGCTAAGGTGGTGGGCAGTGGGGGTGCGCATGAGTGGAGCTGAGCCGAGGGCTGGTTGACGCTGTGCATGGCGAAACGCTGCGGAAGTTTACGTGGCTTCGGAGATGGCGTTGCCGTGTGTGGGTGGTGGTTTGAGAGGTTCTCCGACGTCTTCTGTTGATGCTGGAAGTGGAGGTGCGTCGCTGCAGGTCGTCCATGGTGATGGTGCAGCGAAGCCGAAGGTTGAAGATGACACCACGCGGGGTTGCCGGCCGTGAGACTTCTGGACAAGGCGAGACGGCTCGTGGCCGTGTTCACGGTGTTTCTGTGGTCGTGCGGAGTGTGTAGGGCGGCTCACGGTGGTGGCTCGAAGCTGCTGTGCACGGTGGCACTGTAGCATGAAATGCAGATCGGGAGGTAGAAGACGAGGCGAACGACATGTTGTTCGTGTCGAAACGACATGTCGTCGACCTCAAACGGCAGAAGCTTCTCTTGTGCAAAACGACATGTAGTTTTTACCAAACGACATGTCGTCGACCTCAGACGGCAGATTAATTCCACTGAAAAACGACATGTCGTTTAGCCTGCATAGAAAATCAAAAATAAAAAATGAAAACAAAAATAAAACAAAAATAAAATAAAATAAAATAAGACAGACAAAATAAATAATAATTACATAAAACTAGAAAAAGAAAATAAATAATTAAATAAAAATTAAACAAAAACTAAACTAAAATATTAAAAGTGTGTTGTGCATGTGAGGAAATAAAATCAAATAAAATCACAAGTTATAAAAATAAGCATAAACTATGCTTTTAATCAATTTAAATCACAACTTGGATTTATTGCCTCTTGATCATTTTTTCATCTAAAATCAATGATAAAATAATAAAATAATTAAAAATACATTGATTTTAAATGTATAAAATATGCAATAATGCAGCTCAATCAGTCACTGAGGTGGGCTCGTTGGGTGTCTCGACAGAGATGGTATGAGCTTGTGGTCGAGGCCACGCAATGGTGCCGTCAGTGTGAATTTTTGGAAAATGAAGGTTGGACTTGGATCTTGTTTCATAGGATGTGCAGAGGAAGGAGGCGTCAGGGAAGATAGAAATTGGGAAGGAGATGAAGATGATGCCTTAGGTGAAGTAGAGTGTGGGCTGGTTATGTGAGTGGGCTCGGATGAGGCTAAAGTCTAAGAGGATGTGGGATGTTAGTCATGTATAGAAGCAGGTGTAGACGAATTTGGGCTGGGAGATATGGACTGGGTGGTAGGAGATGTGGGCCGAGGAGTCATTTCTGGATTAATGGATGAAGGGGATATATGTAAAAGGGGAATAGAATAGTATGTGGACTGGGCTGAGAAATCGGGGACGAGTCAGACTTGTGTGTAGAAAAATAAAACTTTGATTCATCAAATAGCACATCTCTAGACACATACATGCAAGCAGTAGGAAAATGAAAATATAGATAGCCATGATGATCCGAGCTATACCCAAGGAATACACAAGGAAGGGATCGATATTCCATTTTATGATGATTATAAGGCCTAAGGTTAGGCCAACAAATGCAGCCAAATGACTTTAAGAAGGTATAGTTTGGAACTTTATGAAATAAAAGTTCAAATGGAGATTTAAAATTCAAAACAAAAGAAGGACGACCGTTGATGAGAAAAACTGCAGTAGTAAACGCATCAGACCAATATAAATGTGGAGTGGATAAGTGAGCGAGAAGAGCTAACCCAGTCTCAACAATGTGTCAATGTTTTCTTTCTACCGACCCATTTTGAGAATGTGCATGTGGACAAGAGAGACGGTGAGAGATACCAAAAGATTGTAACACAGTATGTAAAGATCTATATTCACCACCCCAATCTGTTTGTAAGGCATGTATTTTTGTATTAAAAAGAGTCTCTACATGACGTTTGAAAGATAAGAAAGTAGAAGTTACATTAGATTTGCATTTTAATGGAAATAACCATGTAAATTTGCTATAATGATCTACAAACGAAACATAATAATGGAAACCACCATGGGAAAGAACCGGTGCAGGAGCCCAAACATTTGAAAACAAAAGTTGAAGAGGAGCAGACAAGCGAGAAGTGGAGCGATTGTATGGAAGCTGATGAAGTTTTGCTTGGCAGCATGAGGAACATAAGTCAGGCATGGTGGAGGAGTGCACAGGAAGAGAGACTTTGGAGATAATTCTACGAACCAGCTGCATGGAAGGATGTCCAAGCCTGATGTGCCATTGAAAGGGAGATGCTCGGATGCTAGTGTATGCTTGTGGAGAAGAACAAACGGATGGAAACACATACATTCCATCTTTAGTTTTGCCTTGGAGCAGAATTTGGTTGGTATGAGAATCCTTCACACGAAAACAAGTAGAATAAAATTCAAAGAAAACATCATTAACTTCACAAAAATTTTTAACATAAATTAAATTCTTAGAAAGAGAAGGAACAAGATAGAGTTTTGAGAGAAGGAGTGTACCAGAATTGGAGGGCACGGTGGAGCTGCCAACATGTTGAATCGGAAGAGATGTGCCATCACCTATACACACTTGCTCGTCGCCCTTATATGTTGTGGGACTAATAGATAAGTTAGAAAAGTCATGTGTAAAGTGATGAGTAGCTGCCGAATCAGGATACCAAAGGTTATCAACCGAAGAAGGTGGGGTAGGGAAGGATGTGGGGATAGTAGTGAAGTTGGCTGAAAGAGAGGGAGGTGGAGTTGACTGATAGCTGTGATTGAATCTATAGTAACAATTAAGGGCAATGTGGTCTTGTTTGAGACAGACTTGGCAAGTGGGACTGGATTGTGAGAAATAGGAAGGTGGAGCTCAGCCACCATTACGACCACAACCATGCCCTTGAAATCCTCATCTGCCACAATAAAACCCACGGGCTCGAGTGTTATTTTCAGTGGGAGATTTGAAAGTTGAATTCGTAGAGAACTCGGTAGTGGCAGTAAGATTAGTAATTTGATGAGAGAGCCTTGATTCATGCGTAAGTAAGTGGCTGTAGACCTAAGGGGGACTAAGTGGTTCCACGAGATTGGTTATAGAAGTGACCATAGAGTCAGAGTCGGAACCCAAACCAGCCAAGAGATATGTGATAAATTCAGAAGATGAGAGAGTTTTACTAGCCATGACAAGAGTATCTCTAAGGAGTTTTGACTTTTGATAGTAGTCAGCTATGGAGTCCGAACCTTTCTTTAGGGTGGCAGCTGATATTGCACCTGCATGAGACGTGCTTGAGATTTTGTAAAGAAAAGATCAGCAAGAGTGGTCCAGATCTCTCGAGAAGTAGAGGCATCCAAAATATGAGCAATGAGATTCTCAGACAAAGATGATATTAGCACACTCATAATGGCTTGATCTTATTGTTGCCAAGTCAAGTATTCTGGATTGGGTTTCTTTGAACTTTTATCAAACTGGTGGGGTGGGTTAGTGGTGCCATCAACAAACCCAAAAAGATTTTGACCCTTGAGGTAAAGCATGATCTGAGCCTTCCACAAGAGGTAATTGTCATGAGTGAGTTTTACTGTAACTAAGTGGGGAGAAGATGGGAGGGAAGAAACAGAGGAATGATATTGTGGTGACGATGGTTCTGCCATGAGAGAACCTTAGACGCAAGTCTTATATGGCTCTTGATACCATGTTTGACTTAACATAAAGATAAGAAAACTAAAGACAAAAGACTGAAGAATATAAATGAAAAATATATTCTCTGCATTACTTCTCAGTTTTCAATACAGTGCATCGAGGTGGTATTTATACACCAAAGGAAGAATATTCTTTTTGTAACAGAATGCTCAGAATTACACAAAATGATGACACGTGTTGTAACAATAAAATCTTCTGAATTATTCTGTATTGTTGTCGAGTGATTTAGTGCCTTTTGGTGGAGCAGACATTGTAGTTACTGGTGAGGATGGTGCAGAGGTGATATTGCTAATACTAATTACTTTTACCCTTGACAACAACAATTATAATAGACATCTAACTAAGGAAAATCCATATCAATAAGTTAGCCAACATTTCAAAAGAATTGAGTCCTCTTGGTGCTGCTTTACCATCTCTATGTATTTTGTTTGAAACCAAAAGAATAGAAAATAACATTATTAACAAGATTGTGTGTTCCATCATAAGCTCTTTTCTAAATTTATAGCTATCAATCTAAAGTCAAAATCATTTAAATGCGGTTTGGATAGTGAGATAAGATGAGATGGTTTTAGATAAAAGTTGAAAGTTGAATAAAATATTATTATTATTTGATTTGAAAAATTAATTTAATTATTTATTATATTTTGTATAAAAATTTAAAAAAATTATAATAATGAGATGAAACACTTTTACTGTACAAACGGTATCTTAATTTTCTTCTCTTCTTCGATGAGATTGTGTATAGGCCCCTAAGTAATTCATGAGCCGAACAAAACAAAACTTAACTTGCCTAGACCCATCACTAAAGTTTCAGGAGAACCTTTGTTTTTTGTATGGGTGAATAAGCAACCAAGATCAGGTGGTAATGCATGTTTGTATTCATCACAAAGCTTTATAATTGAGGAGAACCTAGTTTTTCCATTTTCCACATTCTCCCCACAACCAAACACTTCAAAAAAATCCCCTTCTCCATCTAAAAATTTGATCAGCTAAGTAAATAGAAGAATAAACCATTTTTCCAGTTACCAAATCAATTTTATATTATCCAGCCTCATTGAACGAGAAGGAATTGAACTATTTAAGCAGTCAAGTAAAAAAATGAAAAATAATAAAATGAATTCACTTAAAGCACAAAGAAATATGAAAATGAATTTCAACCTGTACAAGAGAGAAAGAATGGACCTGAAGAAGTTGAAAATGGTAAAAGTATATTTTTCAACTCACAAATGGCACTTGAACGGACCACAGAGATGAGAGAATGAGGAGAACGGGAGAACACGACATGGAGAAAAACGCTTAGCGCCAAAACCGTGTAATATTTTTATTAAAAATATTTAGATAGTCAGTTGAATATGTAAGAGCATTCACATCTTATGTCTCAAAAATATTATTTTTTCTATAATTTGAGATTTATTTTAAGATTTTGATCAAAATACTCTCTACATTTAAAAAGAAAAAAGTTTATGAAATGAACAGTAATTTTTTAAATATAGAGACTCACTATTCATTTTCTAAACTATTTTTATCAAAATTTTATTTTAATACATAAAATAAATTATTCTTCAAATCATCTACACTTTTTCTCATACACATATTTGTTATAGTTTTAAATAATAATTTAAAAAATAATTTAATTATTACGAAAATATAAAAAAATAATAATTTTAAAAATATTATCATATCGACACAAAAAAAATTAAATTTTTGTTTAAAATATTTATTAGAGTAATAGTTTAAAATATAAGAAAAAATATTGAGTAGTTAGGTTTGTAAATAGAAATGAGACAAAAGTAATAAAGAAAAAATAGATAAATATTATTTTAATAGAATAAAAAAAAGGATAGAGAATGAGATGTGGGAGGTTTTTTAAAAATTAGTAAATTTAGAAAAAAAATTTAGGGAATATACTTTTTAGCTAAATAATAGGAAATTTTATAGGGAATGAGATGCGAATGCTCTAACCTATATTTGACCAACTGAAGCAGCTCACGCCTAAAATATTATACATATAATTAAAATTAATTTTACATACAATCATGAAGCACGCAATCGTTTAAAAAAATGAGATTATTATTAAAAAATTAATTTTTTTAATGTGGGTCTTATGTTTTATTTTTCTTTTCAAAACGATTACGCGGCGGTTACACAATTCACAGTTGTAAATATATTTTTTCTATAATTAAGTAACTATTTGTTACATTTTGAACATGGATTTATCATGCATTAACTATTATTCATTTTCACATTCTATATTTATAATTTTTTCATAAGGTATAAAGGTATTTTTCATAAAATATAAATATATTTTTCTTAAAATATGAAGTATAGAGTAATAAATAATAACTGATAATAAATAATGGCCAAACTTTAACGATAATTTAACTTTAACCACTTTAGTAGTGATGCTCTCAAAGCCTACCTAATAACTAAGACATTCTATAATTTGTTTGTTGTCATGAATGTTTTTACGGTACTACAAAAGTATTAAATAAAATTATTAAGTATTCTCTAAATGTGATATCGTAATATTCTCAATCTATGGATGTATCTCATATAATTAAAATTATTTTTGTATATATTAATTTTAATTAAAATAATATTTTATAATATAATAAAAATAGAACGTGTATATACTTCAAAAAAAAAAAAAAAAGCCTAACAATAACAATTACTCCAATGGGTTTCTTTAGGGTTGAGGTAGGAGTTTTAAAAGTGTTTAAACAATCTTAAACACTCTTTAATAGAAAAATTAAGTTATTTGAGTATTACATATTAAAATACTTCTTAATCTCAAATAAGTTAAAAAATATGTTTGAGTAAAAATATCAATTTTGATGCTTTTACTCAAACATGTTTTTTCGGATAATCTAAAATATAGTTCCAATTTAAAAGTTTTATTAATAGATAAAAATATCTATATAACTTTAAGATAATTACAAATTTTAAAATTTTAAAGATATGATCATAATTTTTTAAAAGTCAAATGATCATCATATCTACTTCAGAAAATATTTTTTAAAATTTTTTCTAAACAAATATAATATATTTAAAAGTACTTTAAACATAAAGTTACTAAACATTAAATAATTTTTTAATAATAAAATTTATTACTTAAATTATAATAAATTATAAGTTAAAAATCCTAAAACTATAAATTATATTTTTTGCGGCAATGTCAAATATACACGTAGATGAGATGAATATGACATTGCACAGTTCCTTGGAGATGCCAACGAATTTAAAACGGATAATGGTTTGGAACGTTATCCCCATACAAAATTCCCACTACTGTCACTGGCATATCCGTAGTTAACTCAAAAAAGAAGGCCCCATTGGAAACAAAATAAATAAATAATATAGTACACTCTAGTTCCACTGTCCAGACACCAACAATAAATTCAGCCTTTCAGATTAGGTTCTTCTCTATCTCCTTCTCCCTCTTTCTTTGGCGCACTAACCTTGCGGCTAGGGTTTTACTCTCTCTCTCTACCTCTCTTTTCGCCTCCGGCGGATTTTTACTGAATACTGTTCCTAAATGTATACATCGATGAAGGAGTTATTTAGTTAGGGTTTCTTTGTCCCGGTACAATCTCTGAAAGTTTAGCTCGTTTTCCCGGCTGGGATTTTTATCTGTTTTGGAAGGAATGGCGACTACCAACCCCTTCGATTTGTTGGGCGACGATGACGCCGAGGACCCCTCGCAGCTGATCGCAGCTCAGGAGAAGCTTGCCGCCGCAGCGGCTCAACTCAAGAAGGTGGCTCCAGCTGCACAGGTCAAGCCGTCCGCTGAACAGCAGCAGACCAAGCCGCCTCCTAAACTCCCCTCCAGGCCTTTGCCCCCAGCTGAAGCCGGTGAGCTTCTTGATTCATCGTTGTTTTCTGCTTTTGCTTTCTATTCTAAAATTTTATTTAAATGTGTCGTGCTTGGATTTTTATGATTCTCAATCTATTTGAAAAGCAAAACGAAAAGGTTAGTAAAAAAGCAATTTTCTGAATTCCGTTGTTGTTGTACACTTTTTAAAATGGAGAATGAGCGATTAGAACTAAAACTTGAGGTGTGACTACTTTTGCGTGTGGTTTTTTATAGAGTAGTTTTCTATATTTGCATGGAGTCTGATGTTGGAAAGGCGCTCTCGCGCGTCTGAAATCTTTGTAATTTTACTGAATGGTTTAGTATGCTTCCGCGCGTTGGCATATTTTCAGCGCTACTTTTGTTCTGTCTTTCAAAACTGCACCATGTAGAGCATAGGGAGTATTCGGCTTATGACTAGCTGCATCTTTTTATGTCCACTTGGGTTGATCCATGGATAGCTAGTAAGTTGCAGTTGTTTTACAATAAAAATCAGTTGAAGTTCTATTGGGATCATGGAGTTCTTTCTCTTGTGGAACACAGCTGTTGTTTGGGTCATGTTTTCTTTATCAACTTCTTCCTATCGTATTTACTTGGTTTTTTTAATTTTCCTGTTTGACTAGTGAGGGAGGCAAGGAGTGAAGGTGGTCGCGGAGGAGGTCGAGGAGGTGGACGCGGATATGGGCGTGGCCGAGGCAGTGGTGGATTCAATCGTGACTCTGCCAACAGTGAAAGCTCATTCAGCAACAGTGGAGTTCCTGCTGGCCAAGGTGCGGTTGAAGAAGGAGAGCCTGGGAAGTCAACTGAGAGGCGTGGCTACAGTGGACCACGTGGTCCATATCGTGGTGGTCGCCGTGGTGGTTTCAGCAATGGAGAAGATGGTGATGGGGAACGTCCTCGGAGAGCATTTGAGCGTCGAAGTGGGACTGGGCGCGGGTGAATACTTCTTTAACAATCCATTTAGTGTATACTTTTTTTTTTCATGGCAATAGTTTTTCATAAAAATGCATTCAACCTATGTATATGTGCAGAAATGAGGTCAAACGGGAAGGTGCTGGCCGAGGGAACTGGGGAACCCAGACTGATGAAATTGTGTATGTCCATCCCGTACACCCCTTCCTTTTTGGCTACTTTAGAGATATAATTATAATTTTTTTTCCCAACAATGTGATTTATTTTTATGAATTAGTGAACTTTACTTGTTCATCATCCTTTGTTGTACTTAGGGTGACTGAAGAAGTTGTCAATGAAACTGAGAAGGATGTGGTTGATGAAAAGCCAGCCGGAGAGGAAGAGGCAGCAGATAGCAACAAGGAGAATCCTGCAAATGAAACTGAAGATAAAGAAGCTGAGGATAAGGTGAGTGACTTTGATTTTATTTAAAATATTTTGTTGCAGACAAAGGACATTTCTGCTCTGATTTTTCTTCTTTATTTTCTACTTTTTGAAGTTATAGTCTATGTTTGTACCTTTTTTTCCCCTTGATGAGTGAGTTTGACCCCCAAGAGGTGGGGGATGGGGTCCGACCCATTGATCTCCACTTCATTAAGCATGATCCTGATCATACTGCCCTTAGGGGTTCATATGGTCGTGCTTACCATAAAGAGAACTTAAATACAAAACAAGAGGGTTTTAGTTTATGGTTTCTTTCCTTGATAATAGGAGATGACTCTGGAGGAATATGAGAAACTGCTAGAAGAGAAGAGGAAGGCCCTGCAGACACTTAAGACTGAGGAAAGAAAGGTGGATGCTAAAGAGTTTGAATCCATGCAGCAGCTATCAAGCAAGAAGGACAGTACTGACATCTTCATTAAATTGGTGAAACCCGTTTACCTCTGGGAACTTTTGAAGTTTTATTGATCTTATGTACCTGGCATCAGTACATTAATCATCTTTTTCTGGGTGATGTTTTCTTCTCATCAGGGATCTGAAAAGGATAGGCGGCGAGAGGCTTTTGAGAAGGAAGAGAAGGCCAAAAAGGTAGTGTTACGTCTCTATTTATTCTTCAGTTTTTTATTTCAATTTTAATTTTATTGCTCGTTTGTTTTAGCAATTCCATCAGATCTGAAGCAGGGCTCATTGGCATTGTCTCTTGCTGAAAAATCAGTACATGGATTAACTATACTTTTTTTTTTTTTTCATTTTATTTTGTCTTGGATGAACCTACTTTCATGTATTACCCCCCTCCCCACCAAAACCAGCAAAAAAAAAAGAGGGGGACATGGGCCTTCAGGCTTCCAAGGAGTTATATTGATTTATTTTGCCATTGTTGAAGTTGAGGGTGTTTTTTTTTGGAGGATTGGTGATGTAAACCACACTGGATTAGGAAAACCGAACATTAGAGTGGTTGCTCTGGAAAATTACTCATATTTTTTTGAAAATGTATTCTTGTAATATATTCTTAGCTATTTAGTTTTAAATCTTTTTTCTTAGCTATTTATATTCTTTCAGGATTTTGGAACTTGTGTGCAAAGCATGGCTTGCAAAAATTGTGAATGTTTATGCAGTTCCTTTTTTCTTTTTAAAGAAATCAAACTTCATCTTTTTTGTTCGTAAGGCTTTAAAGTACACAGTGATACGAATGCTTGCACATGTAGATCCTGGTCGGTGCTTCAAAACACCAAAAATTTCTCATCCACTCCCTTTTAATGGTGTACCTATATTTGCAATAAATGATTTGCCAATCTAAACAGAGAGCTCATATCTTGTAAGGGATTGAGAGGCAGCATATGCCAACAAATTAACTTCAAAGTTTATCAGTAATTTGAATCATTTACCCCAAACGAAGGATAGAAACTAATTACCACCCTTTCCATGACCCTAACATTGTTAACTTGAAAAATTTTACTTCATTCAATGGAAGCATATTAGAGTGGTAGACCACTTGGTATGTTGGAGAGGCTGGTGTGATCACTGATAACCCTGACAGGGCTACTTTATGGAACCTGAATTGTTTTTTAACGTCTATCCGGGAGTTTAATATCTTTCATATGATTTGCTGCTTATACTTGCTCCCTTGACTTAATTTTCTCTGCTTCTCATTCTCGCCGGGTTGCCTGCCTCTTCCTGGTTAATACTAAAGTGCTATTGTGTGTTGTGGTTGTTATAGTCTGTCAGCATCAATGAGTTCTTGAAGCCTGCTGAAGGAGGAAGGTACTACAGCCCAGGTGGTCGTGGTCGTGGCCGTGGTTCAAGAGGAGGGTTTGGTGGAAGTGTAACGAGAAATGTGGCAGCCCCATCTATTGAGGATCCTAGTCACTTTCCAACCTTAGGTGCCAAGTGACATTTTCCAGGCATTACATTCTCAATGGTTTTTTTTTTTTTCCATTGTTGGGTTCTGTCCTTAGATCTCTAGCAGGAAACTGACTAAAATAATTGGATTTCCTGTATTTTAAAGGATTGTTTAAATTTTATGCCTTGAAATGTATATTTCATGTTCTTCATGTGTTCCCCTGAATCCCCCCCCCCCCCAAAAAAAAGAAAAAACTATGCCGTCCTTACTGTTTTCGAGACCGGGGGGCATATGAAACAATTTTCTCTGCAATTCATTGTTGCTCAGTGTTTTTTTTAATAGATTCGAGGATATTTTAGTCTTTCTAAAAAAAAAGTGAGAATGGAGGTGCTTGATTTTCGCATTTCTAAAACAACATCAATTACACCAGGAAGCAATCTTATGAGGAATCTTTTAACCAATCAGGCAAAGCAATTGTGAAATTATGCCGTACTGTGCCTAGCCAGCTGTCGTTAAGAGTGTACATAGTGTTAGGTTCAAGCTAAATGTAAACTAACGAGTAAGCTTCTTTTGTGGTTTTGGGTGGGGAAGCATAAGTAGTAATTAGCTACTAACCCATATTATTCGAGACTCATCCTATATTAAATAATTGAGTTTTACTGTAAAAGGATTTGTGAATAATATAATTAGAGTTCTATTTGAATATTATATTTATGTGGCACGCTTAACTCTCATATTTTTAGTTGGAATAAGTTTTGATACTATTTGTAATGTTTCAATAGAAGGTTTACGTCACGTGACTTAAATTCTAAAAGGATTATTAGTTAATGATATAATTGAAACTTCATTTGAATATTATAAAGAATAAAAACTTCTCATTTTCAAGTAATGTGAAATCTTATATACCTCTTGTCACTTGGAACAGAACGGGTATATCACATCCACTTTCTCATACCTATAACTGCATAAACACGAGGTTGTTTTTGCCTCTCTTTCTCGAGGTGTGCGGTGTAAAGCAGATGAGTAGAACCTCCGGCACGTTGTTGGTTGTCGGCCACCGCGTTGGAGCACAATGTATTTTTCTGTTTTGGCTTGGCAGAGCACACCAGTTAATTGCAATAGAAATTTTTTGTCTTTTAAATTACATATTTAGGATTTGTACAAATTATTTATTCTAATAAAAGATAAGTATTACAGTTATAAATTTTTTTTATAAAAATAAATTCATAAACTGGTAAAAGTTTAGAAAGATCTAATTTATAATAAAAATAAGAAAAAGTATTCTTATTAGTTATTATTTACTACCTCGCATCTTATGAAAAATACTTTTACACTATATGAAAAAAAAAATAATTGTAAGGTGTGAGAATAAACAGTAACTGATACATATAATTTATCTAAAAATAATTATATTAAATTATATCATTTATTTTTATAAGATATCATTTTGTATAAAAATTTTATGAGAATTTTTATATACTCAAGGACTCTCTTCCTCTAATAGTTGATCGTTACACGCCCAGAGCCCAACAAACGGCGAGTCCACACAAAAGCCTCAGCCCAACCCGAATCCAGAAAATCCTCGAACCCTTCTAGTTTGCAACTTTGGGACTAATATAAAGAAGTCAGAAGGCTCTGTGCGCATTGCAATTGAGAATGGCGGGAGCACCGGTAGGAGAGATGGAGGAGATGGAGGAGTTCTACGTGAGGTACTACGTCGGGCACAAGGGGAAATTCGGGCACGAGTTCCTGGAGTTTGAGTTCCGCTCCAACGGCATGCTACGCTACGCCAACAACTCCAACTACAAGAACGACACCATGATCCGGAAGCAGGTCTACGTCACCCCCGCCGTCCTCAAGCAGTGCCGCCGCATCATCCTCGAGAGCGAGGTACCCGCGATTCTTTTCCTTTTTCTTTTTCAATTTTAGGGTTTTGTGTCTTTAGAATGGGGGTGTTTATATTGCGTGTTTCTTTTTAGGGTTTGAAGGGTGCTCTTTTTTTTTTTTTTGTGACCTTATCGGGGCTTCGGGGTTTAATTTTTAGTTTCTGGTTCCGGATTACCTGTTTAGTTGCTGGGAATACGAAGAAATGCCAAGAGAGGAAGTGAGACCAATGGATTTACTGATGTGGTTTTTTCCCGGTGTTTTACTTCTTGTTCTAGAGGATTGAGCCATTTCTCTGATATTACTCTTTCTAGGGTTTTTGTTTGTTGGACTAATGATTGCTTTTGAATATTCTAGGGCTCTAGGCCTTCCCCCGTGTTTGTTTGCTTATTTTGGTTACTTTCGGGATTTTTTTCTCCGAGTCCTGAGAAAAAATGCGGAAAATAAAAAACTGATTTTTCGCATTGTATCCGCTACAAAATTAGACTTTCATAGAGGGAGGGGACTTGATAAAAGCGCAGTTTTCTATGATCGAGTTTACATTTAGGTTCAAGAAACTGCGGTTGGGGTTCGTTGGCGTTCATTTTTAAATATTTTTACATATTTAGGTTTTGTACTTTGGGAATTTTAAGTGCTCGTAACCCCTAGGGGTTGGCGCACAAGTGTCAACGGCCTTTGTCTCAGGGGTTTGCTTCACCAGGTCTAAGGTTTGAAGCCTTGAATGCAAACAATTTCTCGGGGCCTATTCCCATCGGTGAAAAGTTTATGAAATAGCTAATTCGTGTGTTGTGGGCCATTACTCGGGTCTAGAGTTTAGTCAGGAAATTATATGTGGCCCTTTTTCAAATACAACAGAGAGTTAGAGAAAGGCTTCAAAGAAATATATATATATTAGATAATTTAAAAAAGAAACATTTTTTAATCAGCTTCCATTCCTTCATGCATTGTTACCTTGAACCGGATGGTGCATTACACTTGCTGGTTTATGCTTCTATAAGTTGAAGCTACATTTTTCACTTAACAAAACAAGAAGAAAAAATTGAAGCTAAATTTTTATTTGCTTTGCGACTTTCGTCTTCAAAATCCGTAGAAGCTGAACCCCATTTTGTGGCATCGTCCATATCTTTCCAAACAGAGTAAGGAATTCTACTGATTCAAACGTATGTATGGGAGGGAATTAAAAATTGAAGAGAGAAATAGAGAGGATAAGTAAGTAACACGGAAATACCAGAGTCCATATTCTAAATGAATGGCTGCATGATTGACTTTTGGTGCAAGTTACATGTCAGGACAGTAGAAAAAGTACATTGAAAGTAATGTATGAGGAGCCCTCTGAGGTGAAAATCTCATGTACTGCTTTGACTTATTTGAACAGTAGTAAAGTGACTTGTCTGTTGACATATTTGAAGTCTGCCGCTATTGACACTCTTGCGCATTTGAATTCTCTTCTGAATTTTGATCAAGTTTTATTCCTACAATTGTTAACATCATGTTCTATATGTCACTAATATGTGAGGTTTTCTATTATCTTTTTTTTCAGTTAGGTTTCCTCTTAATATTGTTCAGTCTAATAATCTGGTATGTTGGCGTTTTCTTCAGATCCTGAAGGAAGATGATAACCAATGGCCAGAACCCGACCGTATTGGGAGGCAGGAACTTGAGATTGTGATGGGGAACGAGCATATTTCTTTTACCACTTCGAAGATTGGATCCCTTGTTGATGTCCAGAGCAGTAATGACCCCGAAGGTCTTCGCATATTCTATTACCTTGTTCAGGTATACTAATTTGCATATTCATTTTATGATTTCTAGGATATTATTTTTATGTAAGTTGCATTAGGAAGGGCACCTACCTACCTACTCCATACCATTAGGTTGCTTGAGATGTTTGGAATGGTGAGCTTTACAGGCCTATAGCCTAGTCAAAGGGGCATTTGGCCAGCTTGATATCTTGGACAGAAATGTGGCTTGGTGGCCCTTGTTATGAGAATGTCTTCTTGCGGAGGATAATTTAAGGTGCAAGCTTCCTAGTCGGTGTTTCCTTCATAATACCCTGGAGAACTATAGCAGCAATCCTCTTTTGGGTTTATTGTATTTCTACCCTTTTCTTTTTGGCCCTTGGCTTGGTTCTTATTGGTCTTCTGTGGTTGCAGGATCTGAAGTGCTTTGTATTCTCTCTCATTTCACTCCATTTCAAGATTAAGCCAATATAAGGATGGATCAAGGGTTCCTGCTTTTTTCTCTGCGATGTCCATTCCAAGTATTGTGTTTGCAATTGTAACAGTTCCATTTTTTTTTTGCTTGCGATATTTCCCATTTGACAGTTAAGTACTTTTTTCGTTATCCAGTATGTGAATGATTGGTTAAATTAGATTTGAGAATGTGTGCACACTTAACTTTCCCATCTCATTGCTTTTCTAAGTTGCGTGGATGTAGGAAGGCGAGAGCTGAAGAAAACATTATAAACTCTAGAGGAACTCTCTAGCCCTCAATTATATGAAAATGTATTTTCATTGAATTGGTGATAAGATCTGAACTATTTAATTTAAAAGTGATTATGAGGATTTCTAAGAACTCCAGCTTGAAGATTATGACAAGAACTTTTAGACCATCTTGATCGTAGACGCGTAACTCGATGTCTGTGCACGTGTGCATGAGAAAATTGGCTCATTTATTGGGGAAAGGAAAACTATTTTCAGTCAATTGTACTTCCAATCTTTCTTTTTTGAAAAAAAGAAAAGAAAAAAAGAACATGTAATCTCAAATAAGGAACTCACATTCCTGCTGTGTATTCATGCGCTCAAACGTTTCTTGGCCAATTGAACTCTCAAGCACATTTATAAGTTTATTTCGATTAAGGGTGTTCTACTTTCCTTGATCCGAATAAATACACGAGCATTTAACCGAATATACATACCAAAACCGGGTTTTACTTGGGGAGTGGATCAGACCATCTTCTCTTTAACTCTGACTTGCATCGAACCTCCTTAAGCTTCCCATCTACACCATAATCTCTCTCCATAACGAGATTTATTCCTTCATCTGAGTACCACCCAACTCCAATACAAAGGATGCCATCCTTGTTTACGTCAACATAGCATGTGACACCACCCGGAAGCCAAAGCGTGGTGGCATCCTGCATGTCTAACATCTCTTCCTCTTTAAAGTAGACTGGAATTTCAGGCAAACTCCTCTTCTTTAAAGTTTCAGTACAGAGGTAGACATATGGAGTGCCATTGCTTTCCCCCAACACCACCTCCTCGCCAAATACCGGAGTAGCACTAATCTCAAACACCTTCCAGGAGCCAGTCAGCTCTGATCGTTGGGTCCGCTTCCGCAGAGAAAATGGCTTCAAATCAAACTCCTGATCACTGCTAATCATAATTTTATAATTAGTTTTCTCATGTAAAAGCGGAAGGTATAAAATGTTTACAAGTCAAACTCAAAACGGTAAACCCCTGGAAATTAGGAAACCATGCACCTGAACAAAATAGTGGCTTCTTGGTCTATTTTAGAAACAATAAAACATGTACCCTTGTCATTTTCATTGAAGTAATGCTGACAGCATATTGCTGTGAAATCAAAGGCATTCAGGTCACCGAGTAAGGTTTCCCAAGAAAGACTGGTTAGTCAGAGTTGAGCCTATTGGTTAGAATCACCCATTTAGGCATTCAAGCTTTTGTGCATAAGACATTGGTTAGAAACATCTAGTATCAGCCAATCATTGAGATATGGTATTATTTAATCCAAAGCAGCGTTACATCATGAGATGTTAAGTCAAGTCTAAGAATGCACAGATTATAGAGGAAGTAAAAGGTTCTCCTATATTTCCTGTAAAAGGAAATACTTCTTGACCAGTTCATCCTCATGCCATGGCAATATCTCTGACCCTAGGGTTTCCAAGAACATCTGGATATCTCCAACTGTGAAAAGTAATGACAAAAATAAATTGCAATAATGCATCCCTTTTTTTTTATTGGTACCGGGTGTCCGGGAACAACATCCTGACTAATCCCAGGGGTAATTGCAATAATGCATCCTTATACTCCTCAAAGAAAGAAAGGAAAAGAAGAAGTGAATAGCTTGAGCACCTCATGTAAATGCCAAGTTCCATTAAATAAATCTTCCAGGCTAAATTCTTTCCTCTTTATCCATAGCTATTGAAATCAGGAGAAAATCTTTTCACAGAGAGAAATTTCACTGATCTTCCACTGAACTGTAATTAAGGCTAGTTTTACCAGCATGGTAATGAGAAGCCTATTAGCTGCACCAATATCGGGCATCAATGGAGAAGCTATCGAGGGATTTCATATGGTTTAAGATTCCATCTCTACCAATACAATAACAATAGGTATCTAAGCTACCATACTGGATTTTCATATTGTTTGATGTTTCTAGTCGAACGAAGAGATCGTTTGAATTACATTCCTCTGATGATGAAAGATACATTGGAACAATAAGCATTTAAACTGTAAAAGTGAAGCATAACGGTACCTTTGGTCAGGAAGACTAGCAGGACTGACCCACTCTTCTTCATATATGGCTACTCTCATTATCTGTATGTCTGAACCACCGTCATTGAATTCTATACTGTGGATGATCCGAAGTCTTTTGTGGCAACCTTTTACCAAACACTAAGGAAAATCAAGAAACTCAATTTACATGCATTTAGAATTTTGTTTAAATGAGTATGTTTTTTTTTATCAGTAAATAAGAACTTTATTAGTAAGAAAATTAGGCATAGCCCAAGTACATGGAACATATATTTAAACATGTTAGAAACTGTTTACATATTTTCTTGGAATAGCTCCACAATATTTGAAAGAAAAAAAGCAACAGACAAATCCCAAAATAAAGGAAACTAGAGTTTCAAATAACCAAAAGATAAAGCACCATTTATCGAGTCAAAATCACATATTACCACATACTTATTAAAAAAAAAACATATTACTACACACGGTGTATATTAGTTAAATGAAATTATAGAGACATCAGTTTGGCTCTGAAACACTCTAGACCTAAAGATCAATCAGTGACCGGCAAAAGTGATGGTTAAAAGTGTTAAACCACCTGTTATGCCACTTAATAGAGGCAGCTATGGGAAAGTATTTCTGCTGACAATTATCGTCAAGTGTCAAGTTAAACTTACTTGTTCAAACTTTAAAATTGGAGAAAGGTAATATTTGGAATCATCAACTTCGATTGGAATATCAACAGGACCCCGAGAATAAGATCCATCCTGCCAATCAAAAAATTAGATATCACGTGAAAGCTAAACTCTCAATAGCATCATTTACTACCTCCTGGCTCCATGGTACTCATTCTGTAATCAAAAGGGGGGCAGGGGTAATCCATACCTCAAAAAAGACAAGACCAGGTTCATTGTCCATTACATCTTCTTCCATTACGTCACTGGCTTTGAAGTCAAAAGACTCAAATTCAGGCAAAGTATGACTTGGTGTAGTTTTACTAGCCATCACCTTTGTGGGTAATGATGCACCTCCAACTTCATGCTCTTCTTTACTTCTGTTACTGCCACCAAGTACTTCACCATAAGGATTCAAAGTCACCCAATTTATCTTCCTCCGGATTTCAGATGTATGCCCTCCAGAAGGGGATGGCAATGCCTCAATGCGTGAAAGAGTATAGCAATCGTATAAGTTTTCATTCCTGTTTCCCACATCAATTGCCTCCATTTCAGCAGTGATGGGTGAAAATACTGCCCCCACACCCTTCCATATTCCACTGACACTACTAGCAAATGTATTCCACACTGGTTTTATCACAGGTTCCTGAGAGTAGAAACCACCCTTGACATTAGGTTAAACACTCCCGAGTCCAAGACACCAAAAGTAGCCAGTAAATTTCTATGTTAAGTATACACTTGCTCGTTGTATATAAGAATTAAAATAATTCAAAGATTTATATATATATATATATAAGCACTATATTTGACAGTAATCATGCTTCATAATTAACTAAAAATCACCTAGTTTGAACGTTAACCCTAAGCTTCAGCCACTTCTGAATGTATTCTAGTTAATTCCCTACGTTTAAAGGATTACATTCTCGTCATTAATCCCATTTTTTTTTTATAATTAAGATACAAAATTATATATATCACTAATTCAAAGTTATAGTGTCTCTACTTCCTTCCTCGAATTTCAGAATTCGGAAATACTAATTTCTACACTTCATTTTCCAACCTTTTTCTCCATGTCAGATCAAAGGAATCAGTAGAATACATCAAATTTCCAGAATCTCAATTTATTATCTCCAACTTCAATTCAATACGCACAGAGACAAACACGTGCATATCGCACTCAATATTCGAACATTAAAATCACCTGAGTTTACCAACGTATTCAAGCTTTCTGAAAAGCCCAATCCCTAAATTCCCAGAGTAAAAGCATCTTACTTGCACCCCATAACTCCAAACTGAATAAAAATGACAGTACCTGAGTTTGTAGAACAGTCTCAACCTCCATTAGCATAGCACCAGAGACCACGACCCTAGCATCAGCACCACCGGGTTTAATTCTCTTCCTCCTGACCAGTCTCTTCCCCCTTGGCATTCTTCTACTGGCTCTCTCTTTCTCTCTCTCGTTCTGTGAGAGCTCGTTGTCCACACTCCACACATTATCCTTGTTTCCCTTCACGATTCTTTGACTCCGCTTGGGGGTAGAGGCTTTGTTGTTGCGATGGTGGTGGGGTTTGTGGGCCTGCGTGATAACAAGGCTTCTGGGGCTTCTTGGGTTTGGGATAATGGAGGTGAAGAGGGCTTGGGTGGATGAAATCGTGTGGTGAAACCCCATGTAGCGGTGGTGGGTTGTGGCGGCTAACGTTTTGGAAAGCTCGAGTGTTGGAGTTGGCGATTGCATGTCTGAGGTTTGAGAAGAGAGAGCGAGAGACTAGACAGAGACCACTTCAGTGAAACGAATCGGATTGCAAGACGGTTGAAATCGAAACACCGGTTGCTGTATAAACGACGTGTAATGGAAAGGTTGTGTTTTCCTTAGACGACCTGTAGCACGTGTATCGGCCCGACATGGGCGGTTTGCTGAGTAATGGCCATTAGGTGGGAAGCATTCCTCCTATGTTCATTCGTCCTCGCACTTAAATATAATGCTATATATCGTATTTTCATTCTATCTTTTATCTCACTATAAAAGATGTGACATATTTATTATTAATAAATAATAATCATCTAATAAATAATTATTTAATAATAATAAATATATTACATATATAAGATGAAAATAAAATGTAAATATAGTGTATAGAATTTTTCACGAAAATAAACTATTACTAGCTTGTCTGAAATACAAACACGTGATATTTACGTCATAGACTATTTCTGACCTTTATATCCTGCATTATTTATATGATATAATTTAATTTAAAAAATAATTTTAATATTTAAATCTTATAAATCAAATATTACTATTTAAATGATGTAAATGCTATACTCTATACATTAACTTAAGAATATAATAATTCTTACGTCTTATCGTAAAATATCATATCATTAATAATTCAAAAAAATAGTAATCTCTCATCTCAATTTAATTTTTTCTCCAGCCCAATAAATTAATGTCAAAGAGAACGGATGATAACTTTCCAGGCTGCAAGTTGCCATTTTGGTAAAATTTGGTTACCCTTTTCAGTTGGTAGTTGGGAGATAATCTCAAAATATAGATCTGTTCTAGATATCGATAAAAATATAGATTATTATACAATAAATGTGGTGAGATGTGATATCTTGGTATGGAATATGAGTATCACGATCTCTATTAAAGTGTTGAATTTATATAAAAAAAAATTATATTTTCAACTCAAGTATGGATTATTTAATTTAAATATGGAGGACTGAATAGGTATTTACATCTTAACTGAACTCTTTAAAGTTAAAAAATATATTTCTAATTATTCTGAAATAATTAAAAGATTTTATAAAATAAAGAGTTTTGATATACATATATCGTTGCGTTAACACACCATTTATAATGAGGCTCATTATAATTTTAAAATATTCAAAATATTAATTATTTTTTAACATAATTAAAGTGAAAAACTTCTACATAAATAATGTGTAAGGTAAAAAATAAAACTTATAAATATATTTTCTATAAAATAAATTGGGTGATGCTTCTATGCAATGCTTGTCTAGTCTTTGATTTTGATGGAATCAAATCAACGTAATGCAACCGTTCCTTATTATTTATATCACTCCCTTTATTTCTAACGTGCCGCGTAATTTATTAAAAAATTTAAATTATAAATATAAAATAAGAAAAAGAATATAATATTTTAGTTTATATCTTTTTATATTTTTGAATGTTATTTTATTTTGATTTTATATTTTTTAAATCTTTTTAATATGATGATACGTCAAAGAAACAAAATAATGATATTAATAAAAGAAATATTTTAGTCACAAATTTTTTTTATAAAAATAAATTTATAAATTAATGTAATTTAAAATGATACGTTAAATTAAAATTTTATTTTTATTTTAAAATAAATCTAATATATTAAATAAAATTATATTAATACGACTTAACTTTCTGGAATCGCCGTAACAGTTATTAATAAATAATACATGCAAGCATGGGTTAAAATTTAACACACCGCGCCAGCCATCTACCGAAAACAAACACGCCGGAAGAGAGCCCTTGCGATAGCTATATATTCATTCCGATCCCTTCCTTCACAAAATATTCTCTCCATTTCCCTCCCCGCAAGAATCTTTCTCGTTCTTGCAATAAACTGTTCCGACCTTGGTATCCGCTGCGTTCCGATCCCTTTCTCGTCCGTTTCCGTGCACTTTTCGCCCGAATCAAACTCCATTTCCTCGATCTTTCTCGGAGTGATAGGATTGTTTTTTTAATTTCTTTTTTTTCGGATACTGCGATTCCGGTGAGTTTTGGACTGTTTCTTGCTGGTTTCTACGGAAAGGATCTGTCGCGGTTTCCATCCGGTTTCGGTGAATTTTTGTTGCAGCAGTGTTACTTTTTTTTCGCTAGAGTTTGACTAGACTGTTGGCTTGAATTCCGGTTGTGGATCGCTGAGGAAGATAATTTTTAGGGTTTTTGAGGTTGTCGGTGAAGGTAGTGATGGTATAGACTATTGTGGTGAATATGGACGATAGAGAAGGGTCATTTGTCGCTGTTAGGAGAATTTCTCAAGGCCTGGAGAGAGGCAACACCTGCCATTCAACTTCCGGTAAATTTTCCTCCGAGTCAATTCCCTTACTCTTTTAACTGTCTCCAACTTTCTCTCTCTAGAAGTTATCGCGTCTCCCCAAAAGTTCCCCCCCTCCTCTCTTCCCCACCCCCCCTTCTCCCTGAACTTTTCTTTTTTGAGACTTGGATCTGTGACTTGGAAGTGACTCTTGGATATATAACCCTAGTATAAGTGAAGTTCTACGCTGACTTCATGTCTTCTGCTATTCTAGGTTGCTGTGGTGGGTGAAATTTTGAGATGGCTACTGTATATATCATACTTTCTTATTTCACATGCATTTTTATTGTAGATATTGTATGAATTTAGTGCCTGCGAAGCTCATGAGAGCGAGACTGTGATGATGACAATGTCGGTTACTGGCTTGTACGTCCATGTTATATTGGATTGATTTTTCCTACAAAGCAATGGCAGTAGATGGTGCCTATAAAATCTTATTAGTGTGCCTGTGGAAGATGGTATAAAAAACGTGCTCATTGATCCGTTATATTGGATCATTTTGTTGTTTGATATCAATCTTCAACCGCTTCTCTTGAAAAAATTTTAATTTACCTGTTTCTTTCGAAAAAACTGTTTCAACTGTTTCTACTTTTTGACAGCACTTAGAAAATAAAAATAAAAAAATCAACTGTTTCTGCGCATTTCGTGGTGTATGGGGTTCTGACTACTGGAATTTTAATTTACCTTTTGCTACTACATGATGCTTTCTAATTTGTGGTCTGTACAATTAGTTTGTTCATTGCTTTTACGTCAGGACATGGTCTGATTTTGCCTTTTATTTTTAATAATTTTGTATTCTCAAATCAATTCTCACCTCTTTTAGTAGTCCTAAAATACTTTTGCATCTCCCCCAAAAAAACTTTGGTCTAATCATTATTCATTAGTGGACTCCACATTAATATAAACCCAAAAAAAGTCAACCATTTTAAAAAATTCTTAAATATTTTGATGTGCAATCATGGACTAAAAATTTGCAGCTGAACATTTTAGAAACTTGATTTTCATTAGTGGGTAATTTTATTTGTTACAGCTGAAGTTGTGGCCGGATCGGCAGCATGGCTTGGCCGAGGTCTTTCTTGTGTGTGCGCACAAAGAAGAGAGAGTGATGTTCGCCCTTCATTTGACTTAACCCCTGGCCAGGTTGTTTTTAATGATTTGATTAATTAGTAGTAGTTATGAACAACTGCATCAATTCCTTTAATGTTCTGTTTGGGTAGCCATTCAATTATAAGTCTCTAGTTTTCAAGGGGGAAAAATGAAACAGTTATATTATTACACTAAGGGAGATATTTGGATTATCTATTAACCAGCAAAGTAATCAAAACTAAGACCTTGTTTAGGGAATGAGATGAGATGAGAAATCTGTGAATAGTAGTGAAATGGTTTGAGTTAAGATGTTTTATTGGGTTTTGGGAAGGGAGAGAAAAAAAGTTGAATAAAAATATTATAAAGTTAAAAATCGTTAGAATATAATTTTTTAATATAATTTTTGTTGTAGAATTTGAAAAAGTTGAATTGTTTTTTGTGTTTTGTGTGGAAGTTTGGGAAAATTGTAATGATTAGATGAGATGAGATGGTTTGTATTTTCAAACGAGGCCTAATTTAAACATTTGACGAGTCAATTAATACTAGAAGAAACATGGTCTGATGTTTTTTTCTTCTTGGTGGTCCTGGATGCCATATTGTTGGACAGTAGTCTGATATTTTTAGTTCTTAGTTTCATCCACAGGGATTGGTGTACAAAGGCTAGTTCATTTTTTGGGCAATCTAACTCCCATTGGCTTTCACAAGTCTATTTGAGGATTTTGGAGGCCTACTTCAGGCTCTTGAAATCTTGCATTTTTGTTGGTCTGTTGTAACTCCCCTCTACGAGGCAACCTTCCTCTCTAGTTCACCACCCGAAGGGTATGAGAGGCACTTTGAAAATCAATACGGGCCTTCACTTCTGTGTTTGTTGAGGGATATAACACAATCATAGTGCCCTTTGGACAGCTTCTATAGACTTCAGTGAACTTAAAATTTACATGATTTTCTTCTATCTTTTGTATTCGAAACTCATCTTATCTCATTATTACAACTTTCTCAAATTTTCACACAAAATATAATAAATAATTTAACTTTTTTAAATTTCAGAACAATAATAATATTAAAAATAATATTTTAACAATATTTTATTCAACTCATCTAAAACCATCTCAACTCATCTCTGAATCCAAACGAGTAGTGTTTTTTTAAATTAAGTAATGTCATTCAGTTATATGTCCCATTCATTTTTGTTTATTGCTTGTCTCTGATGCTTGCAGTTTCTTGGATGTATTCCACTCATCGAACCATCATCCATTTACATTTTTCTCTTTTATTAAATGTCATTGGGAGTTGCAAGTTTGGTGTGGAATGTACCAGGCTGATGTGGAAACGCATCATGCTAATGAAAATTGATTATGAACTAATATTGTGGCTAATTTTGAATTTGTAGTGTCTGGTATCCCTGATTTTGAAGTTTCATGAGGCCTTGCCACTTGCTTTTGGGTTTTATGCATCCTTATGGCCTCCCATATGTACCAAACTGTCCACCTATTCTGGTGGGGCATTTTTTTTTTCACATTTGGCACTGTTTGAAGTTGGCATGAACTTTTCATATACCTTTAACTTTGTTGTGGTTTCTTGATGAACATCTACCTTAGCTCAGCAAAGTCATGGTGCTTCTTCTCTTTCTTTTTTTTTTTTTTTTAATGACAGTTTCATCATCTTATTCCTCTATCATTGCTTGTGAATCGTTTAAGTTTTGAACTTGTCTTTCAAACTACCCTCTATGATTTATTGTGATTTGTATCAGTTCGACTTTGGTTTTGTCAGGAGGAATGCTTGCAGAGGCTGCAGAGCCGTTTAGATGTTTCCTATGATTGTTCAATCCCTGAGCACCAGGTACCCCTTTGGCTGCTATCATGTTTAATTCTTGGAAGTAGATCTGGTTTTTGGGTTAATTGATAGATTATGTGGGTGTGTAATTTGCATGAGTTCCTACATTTTCTATCATTATGGTTCATTAGATTGTTAAATATACTTGGAATATCTGTACATTTAGACAAAGATTTGTTAAACACACATGGATCATCCATAAAATCCAGTAAAAAAATATTGAATTGTGAATGCTCTAATATTTATATGCCTTGTCTTTATTTCAGGAAGCTTTAAGGGCTTTATGGAATGCTGCCTTTCCTGAAGAAGAACTCCGTGGTCTTATATCTGAGCAGTGGAAAGATATGGGTTGGCAGGGCAAGGATCCATCAACAGATTTTAGGTAGATATTATCTGTTTCCTATTCTTTACTTGCTTTCAGGATTAAATACACATTTTTGTGCACATAAACTACAAGGTGTTTTATACTTTGTTTTTTTTTATAAGTAAGAATCTTTATTGATCGAATGAAACTAGGCGAAGCCCATGTACACTGGAAGTATACACAATGAGACACCTAATTACATTCTAGAAAGCTGAAAAGAAAACAAAAACTCATGAACATTCCCTCCCTTGAGTACAATAGCAGAAAACCTTTGAAAAAGAGAAGACACAAAGAAATTCCAGATTTCCTCCACTGCTCGCTCCCTGTTGTTAAAGCACTTATCATTCCTTTCTGTCCATAAACATCCACATTAAGCACAAAGGAATCATCCTCCACGCCGCTGCCAGCTGAGAGCTAGTATGATGCCTATTCCAACATGCTAGTAGATCCACCACACTCTTTGGCGTACCCAACTCAGCCCAGCTCTCTAAGAATGGCAACCCATAACTCCCTAGCCACCTCACAATGTGAAAGTAAATGATCAATCGATTCCCCATTCTTCTTACACATGAAGCACCACTCCATAACAATCACACCACGTTTCCTTAGATTATCAACTGTCAAAATCTTCCCAAGTGCAGCTGTCCATATAAAAAAAGCAACTTTAGACAGCACAAAAACTCTCCAAATGCTCTTCCACGGAAAAGAGATATGTTGTTGGACTGTCAACACCTTGTAAAAAGATTTGACTGAAAACTTATTACTCCTCGTGTTTTTCCACAGCATTCGATCTCTCCCATTTCCTCCTATCTTTCACAGAATACAAAAAACTGAAAAAACCTGCAATTTCATCAAGTTCCCAATCCTGAGTATTTCTAGTGAAAATAACATTCCAATGCACAGTCCCAATAGCACAACACAACACCTCTGAAACAGCAGCCTGCTGATTTCCAACCATGCTGAAGACAACCGGAAAAACAGTATAAAGAGCTCTCTCACCACACCATTCATCAAACCAAAAACGGATTCTTGCACCATCTCCAACCTCAAACTTAAGATGTTTTATACTCTGTACCTGCTCAACTACCATCAAATGTCAAACAGTGCCCTTTATTGAGATTTGATGTGACATGTAATATTGTGTCAGAACTTATTTCTTGTGAGCTTAGCAGTTGGAATTGGATGAAGGGTGCTATTTGCCAGTTCCTAGCCTTTTGAGGGTATAATGCGTCGGTTTTGGAAGTTCAGGTTGCAAAGTGTAAAACCCTTGGTAGTTTTGGGATTAAAAGTGTATTTAACCCTTGTTTTAATTTTGGTTTTCCTTTTCCTCCTCTAATTAATTGAATTTTGATTTTTGTCTGGTAGAGGTGGTGGTTTCATATCATTGGAGAATCTGTTGTTCTTTGCCAAGAATTTTCCGGTATACCCTGTTTCTGTTGTTCTCTATACCCTTCCCGCTTCTTTTCCATAATTATATCTAATGTTTTCAAATAGATGTTTTGATATATGGCAATGCTTTTGTTACCAACAATTCTGAAGAAATTTGATCATAGAAAATGGAGGAGCACTTGTGAATTCTATGAGATGAGCTTCCTTCTACATTGCAGTGAATGGGAGAACTAATGCCACTTGTTTTTGTCTTGTTAAATTAATTGCGTAACATTTCCTCTAAATATGGTAAAATTGGCTAGATGTTTTTTTCTTATACTAGTTACAAATTCAGTGTGATGTGCAAGAATAATTTAAGATATTTAATTTAAAATAGTATATATAATTTTTAAAATATTTTTTACTATAAAATGTTTTAAAGATGTATAAAAATCTTAGATTCATTTTATACCCTCTACTGCAAAAAAAAAAAAAAAGTGCTGAGAAACTCATCTTTGTGATTTGTTTTTGCAATATCATCCAATAATGAAGTTAGTCACTTGTCGATAACCTTTCTCATGTTTATTTTTCTCTTTGAAAGACACAAACTAAAAGACTGCTAATTTTGAATGAAAGTGCTCAAAGGAAAGGGAAGAAAGCTAGACGATTAAAATGTGTAAAAGGGCAACAGAAGCCACTGGAATTTGTTAGTTGCTTCTTTGTTGGCTATGAAATATGTTCTCTCCTCCCCCCCCCCCCCCCCCCCAAAGCAAATTTAGAAACCTTGGTAAACCCACTTGCCTTGTGGTTTTTCACATTATTGTTTCTGTTGAATGATGAAGTATTTTGGAGGGCAATTGTATTTCCTTCCCCAAGATAAACAATGATCCTGTTAATTTTTATATTTTTTTAGCTGTCTTATGCTCCAGACTGTAGTTCTGCTTGACATAAGTAACCTGAGCATGAGCAAATGATAGCAGGTTATTTCATACATATACCTCAAGTGCACTGCTGCCTTGTATTCTATTAGAGTCTGGTAGTATGAAATAGTTCATAAATTTTGGATATTGCAAGTGTTCTGGGTTATTTTACTGAAGTGTCTTTTCAAGTTTTTTCATGCTGACAACTTTCGAGGGTGCGGTGCACGGGATCGGGGTTTACTCTACAGGGGTGGTTCCGAAGGGGACCCTACCTTGGGGAGGTTCCCCGAAATTTAAAAAAAAAAAAAATCATGTTGACAACAGGGCATGGGAAGTTTTATATCTTGTGTGGTACTAGATGCATATCACCAGCTATTCTGTGTGCCTCATCAACTTGTTTTTATTTCTGGAGTTGTGGCACTCTCCCAACTAGGTTAATTTTTAGAGTCAAGCAAGTTTAAGTACGGCCTTATATGCAGCTCTTGCTATTATTTTTGCTCTTGAAGCTCACTGAACCTTTAAATCTAGAAAACCTTCCAGGATCTTCTCCAAAAGCAGGAAGGTGATCGGTCAGTGTGGGAATACCCATTTGCTGTAGCTGGTGTGAACATCACATTCATGCTTATTCAGATGCTTGATCTGGAAGCAGGTTAATATTTTTTTTTCTTGTTCAATTTGTGTTATGAGCAATTATCTGCTTTTTTTTTTTTTTTGGGCAGGAGGGGCACTGAAATATAATTCTTGGTACTTCTGCGATGTTATGGATTTTATATTTGATAGAGATCTCTGTCGATGTATCTTTGTAAAATTCTGAAATGATTGTGTCCTAGAGTATAGTGGTGGATAAAAATGTCAGATTTGAGAGGTGCACCTATGGGTTTTTTGTCTTTCAATCAAGTAATTTAAATAGGAGTTTAATGCTTTTCATCAGTTGATTGTGTGCATCAACTCTACAGTCAAACCCCGGACACTGGTGGGAGCAACATTTTTGAAGTTTCTTGCAGGTAATATTTAGCTGGTTCTTAGTGTATACCTGCTTATTCTACATTGTTGTTTACGGAAGTTGATGTAGAGTTTATATGGGAGGAAGCTTTACTTCACCTAATTCATCATTCTTTTCTGAAATGCAAAAATTTGTAGGATATGCCGATCCACCACATTAAAAAACAATTTCTGATATGAATGGCTCAATATTTAGGACTTAATCAACTTTTTTCATTCAATTATACCTTACTGTTTGCTATTTCAAGTACTAATGTTAAAAATAATCTTAACGCTTTTGCCTGGCAGAAAGTGAATCGGCATTTGATCTGCTCTATTGCATCACGTTCAAGCTGATGGATCATCAGTGGCTTTCTATGCGAGCGTCATATATGGATTTCAATGTATGTTCTCTCCAACCAAAAAATATCCATGTAGATATAGGAAGGGATATTATCATGGACTAACAGATTAAAGGAAAGCCTCATGATAGTAATGCCTCTTGCTTAATAATAGCTGGAATAAACCTTTCTCGAGTAGTGGTACTCTGGATCCACTACTGCTATGTTTATATTGCAGCAGAGGCTATTCACCTGACTATTTTTATGATTTTTTTTTTTTATTGCGTGTAATTTTTCCTGATAAGTTGTGTTATTTTATATTACTTTATTAAAAAAAAAAAAGGAAAAATTGTTTTCACTCGTATGTGTTCCTTACAGGCGGTGATGAAATCGACGCGTCATGAGCTGGAACAAGAGCTATTGCTTGAAGACATAACAAGGTTGGAACAGTTGCCATCATACGGCCTTCTTTCCCAATAGTGTTACAGTTCTCAGATTTGACATAATGGCATTTAACGGCAACATTCGGTGGAGACACTTGTTCTTTTGACCATCGTTGGAGACACTCGTTTTTAACATATATGGTATGTTGTATATGATATGTTGATTTCACCACAGCTTACCATTTGATTTCGCAAAGGGTGGGTGTCCAGAGTTTGTAAGGCTGAGAAAGTACAAAAAAAGATTTCAAGCAGCAAGTTTAAAAGCTGCATTTATCTTTCTCCACAGTTGACTTCCCTAAAAACATTTTTGCAATTTCAGAACGTTTGGGCACCAATGTGGGATTTGTTTTGAATAAATGGTGGTCTCTTCTTGGGCACCACAATGCAAAGAAACCTCATTTTACATGTATTGTTTTTTGGGCACCTAAATTATGGTTAGGATGTTGTGCATGAAATTCGCGAGTCCTCTGTTCTCTTTTCGAGAAATACATACAATTCTCAGTGAGATTGTATTGAAGTGGCTCGGAGGAAAAGCTCAAGATGACACATCGGTGCCACGCGTACAGCCTGTCCACATTTCTCCTAAGTCGTGTTATCATCCAATGGGTTAAATCAATCCATCCATCCATCCGCGCAAACCCACATCCAACTTTATACTTTAAATATCGTTACATTCAATGATATGCAGAAAGTCTCTAATGTTCTAGGGAAATAAATAGGTATGACCAGACCGGGCCAGGCCAGGCCGAAACTTCATAACTAGCCTCGCAAAATAGTCAAACCATAAATGAAAAAAAGGATGATGGGCATCAAGCAACAGCTCAATCAAGCATTTACTCATAGATCCAAGGGTGAAGGCTACTCCCCCAGTTAGCAGGGCCTTCGGGGAACCACAGAGCAATTTCTTTCCTTGCACTTTCAACCGAATCGCTTCCGTGAATAACATTCCTGCAAACAACGTAGCTTCAACATCAGATATTTACAAATCTCCGAGTATCATTTATCAATTATCAGAATCGGTCAATTTTCACTTTCCATTTCTTGGCAGCATATCGGTTTCATGGTTGAAAACAATTCATTCGAAAGATATTCAAAATAAATAGGAAAACTAGGCATAGAGTGCTGTGACCAAAAAGTGAAAATAGAGGCTCTTCAACTCATAATCTGCATTTCTAAATAATTGAGACTAGCAGACAACTCATATCCAAAACAGTACTTGCTAGCTCATTCCTTTAGGCTAACAACCACAGTTGAAAAAATCTGTTGACACCAGAGCCAAACCAAGTGGATAATAAACATAAATAACAATATAAAGGCAATTAATGCCTACATGAGATGACTATAACTCACAAGCAAAACACATGCGAAAGATAGTTCCAAGATTTCCAACTTTTGCATGATGGCCAAACCCTGAATGTCAATTGGTATAAGGGCGGATGAAATTACCTGCCAATTTCAACTGCAAAATCACCACGAATTGTTCCAGGTGCAGAGTCTGAGGGGTTTGTGGCTCCAATAATCTTTCGCCCAGTTGTCACGACATTCTTACCCTCCCAAACCATAGCAACAACAGCACCAGAAATAATGTAGTCAACCAAACCACTGAAAAAGGGCTTTGCAGACAGATCCGCATAATGCTTCTCAGCAAATGCACGGTCCACAGTGATGAGCTTCAAACCTAAACAAGTCACAGGTACTCAACTAGAGAAGAAAAAAGGAGTTCCAATATTCAACAGCTAACTTTAAGCCATACCCAGTTGAGGCCATAGAATTTTTCAATAAGTTAAACATAGACTATAGAAGTTCATTTTTTAAAAACAACGTCGGAAAATTCCTTCAAAATATTCCTTTTGTCAGTCATGACTTCGGGTCTGCACATCTAGTTCAGAAGTTTTCATGCTTCCTTTAGTTTTTCATTCCCCTGCTTCTAGGACAGAATATAGAGGATTTGAAAATGAACAACTCTATTTTAGGACCTCTACACCACATTCCATTCACATAGCATAATTTGATTTGGAAGATAAATTTTAAAATTTGAATATTTCAAATCAAATTATGCCAAAAACATAATTTTGACGCAACCAAAAACGTGAGTATTTTAGATTGACTTTCAATGAGTACTACGCCACAGATGGCATAACTGCCATTTCAGAGTCCAATACAGAATTAAAAATCGGGCTATGACATTAAATTATCACCGTTTTATCGAAACCGTCCTATATAAAGTTTACAAGGTCACAAACAGATCGGATGGTACAGCCAACCCCCAACTCTCACAGCTCATGTTATAGGATGAATTGGTTAAAAGATATTTACCTTTCAGATAGAACCCCTTCTTCTCAAATCTGCTAATGATCTCACCAATCTGAGACAAATAAATGCTTTTAGAAAACTGAACCATCTTTGTTGCCAAAAATTGCACGTTGTAAATTAAATAAAAATATTGAAAGAAAAATAAAGGAATTCCATTTTCTACAGATGAAAATTCCCAACCCAACCAAGAAAAGCAAGTTGCATGATAGATAAAGCTTATACATTTTTAGATCATTCAGCCAATAAATTCTCTGTTATTTTTTAAAAATCTCATCGACCAAACACTAGATATATAGACAGCATCAACACTTTACATAACAAATGAAAATCCAGAAAGCCACTTCAGATTTATCAAAAACGAGCAAAGTCACTGGACTCGAGAAAACAGGAAAAAAAAACTTTCATTTCCTTCCCTACAAATCCCCCAACAACCACACAGCAGATAGATACGCAACCAAAAAATTACAGTCCCAAAAAGAAAAAAGGGACAAAGCGGACGAACCAGGCCCCTCTGGACACCATCGGGCTTGATCATGATGAAGGTCTGCTCCATATTTTTCTCACTTAAGGCTTTTGGGTTGCAGCTCTAAAAAAGTGAGTGAGAATGTGACGGGGAAATCAGGGTAGTGGTATTATATATATGGCTGAAAAGAGAACCCTAACTGCACGGGAATATTCGGTGGAGACCCGTTTGTATTTCTCTTTGTGAAAATACTTTCCATATGATTTTTTTACCTGGTTTTATTTTTTTTCTCTGACTTGTTTTCTTTTTATTAACCGCAGGCGTTCTGGACAAAATGCCGACTATTCAGGGGTGTACAAAGCCTTTGGAGTTTTCTACCAAGTTTGAAACTTTGAATTCATCCTGCAATCACTGCGCCTCTTGAGATTGTTAGTGGAACACAGGAACAGGAAGACGCCCTACCATATTAGGGGAATCCATCCACAAAAAGACGTGCGATAAATTTCTCGACTTTCCTTCCCTTTGTATCAAGGGTCTGTTTGTTTGGGATTGAGTAAGTAAATTTAAAAAATATTTAAAAAATTTTAAAAATGATTTAATGATAAAATTAGGTTGTTTGAATGTTTCATATTAAAATATTTTTTAATTTTAAAATAAACTAATAAAAGGTAAGTTTGAGGAAAACTTTTTCTCAAATTTATTTTTCTGAATAATAGAGAATTTAGTTTAAATTTTACTGTAAATCAATAAAAATACAATTCGTCTACATACAAGCGAATTGCTCACTGATTGTGTACCAAGAAGGTGACATGACAGGGTAGTAAAGGCATTTACGTAATTATTGAAAGTAAAAAAAGAAAAGAAAAGAAATTAAAACAACGAAATAGAGCTTGTCTTCCTCCTAAACCGAGGTTCTCGCTTCTCTCTCAAATCAAATAGCCCGCTTCCCTCCGTCTCCCCACATCTCTTCCTCAATGAAGCAACTCCCCCAAATCTCTTCCTCTACGCGTGACGGCCTTCGGTGTTTTTGCAACTAAAACTTCCAAGATCGAGAAAGGTGAACCATCTGGCTTTTGCTCTAAAACTTCCTCAACACTTCAGTATTTTTGCAACTAAAACTTCCAAGAAGCATGCTTCAGTGTTAAAACCCTCGTAAGAGGGGTTAAATATTAGCCATGAGGAGTGAAAAAGATAGGAGTTTTTGCTCGAAAAGAGTCACCCACTTTTTAGGATTAATTAGGATTTTATGCTTCTTCTTTCTTCTTTTTTTAATCTTTTTATGATGATGGCACTACTCTCTGTTCTTGCTTTTGAGGGAAAATTAGATTCCATATTATTCAAATATAATTAAAGTAATTAGTGTTTCCTGACAGGGATATCAAACAGATAATGAAAAAAATCTTTCACATTAACAAACTTTAGTAAAAAATAAAAATAAAAACGCCACACACCTGGGGAATCTATAAATAATTAAGTTTAAAAGTTTGAATGAGTGGTTTCAATTATGGCTGCTTTTGGATTCAAGGTTTAGCTTGAAATTTCATGAAAATTCTAGTTTGGGAAATTAGTTGTGCAGTTCTCTATCTATTTTTAGCATTTCTATAATTTAGAATATCCACTTGTTATGAACTTAGTTTGAGATTTTTAAGAAGTTTCAAATATTTGAAGTTCTTTTTTGCATTGCTTGGATTTGGAATCCCAAGTATGTTAAAAATAGCAAATGCGACAAATCTGGCTGTATGATTGTGTAGTAGTCCCTTTGGTATAACTTGTTTTTATTTGGTAACTTGTTCTTCATGATTAATGTTGGAAGGCTTCGCTGCAACTTCTATGCTTTTAAGCTTTGTCCTGTCCATTTAGTGATTGTATTGGATTAATTTTCAATTTACATTCTTATTCTTGTGCAGGACATTCAAGCTCCTATTCCAACGAAATATTGTGGTGCATTGTAAGTTTTTAACTGTATTGGTGGTTAAAGTAAATGTATTACTTTACAAGTCTAGTTCCTAAAACCATCCTACCAATTGACATTTGGCAGTTATGTAGATGGAGAAAGGGAAAGACTATGCATCTCCTATCACACCTCTTACCACAGATCCATCAACAAATCCATCAAATCAGATGATACCAAGACCATTTTATACATATTTGTCAACACCTCGTAGCATAGATCCATCTATCAATCTAGCAACTCAGGTATTATGAATACTAATTCGACACCATAGATATTATGAATATAATAAATTTAGAACAGGCCAGCCAGTAGATTTTCCTTGATCCAAAGATTTGATTTGTTTGTTTCCATGTACCTAGCTAGGCTAGCTTTAATTAATTTTGATCTATCTTTAGTTTGACATTAGATGCTTTCTTTGTGAGATAACAAATTAATTTAGTGAAAAAGAAAAAAATGAATAAGTAGTACTGGATACCAGAATATTTTCTCACTTTTTTCTTTTTGGTAGCTAGGGCAGGTCTTTTCAAACACAAATCACCCTGTAATTACTATCTTCATCCTAATCATGATAGACCCTAAAGAAATAACATGTTTATAGATCGAGCTACTTAGTAATTTTCTAAATAGTGATGATCTGTATGAAATTATTAATTTCCTGACATGAAAAGCATCCTCTGTTGAAACGGTCTTATATTATATATATATGTATATAATTGTACAAAAAGTATGCGTATATATATATATGACCTTTGAGATGCTTAAAAGTCCAAAATCTATTAGTACTCGCCCAGCTTTTCAACGTAATTAGTTGGATTATTATGATCAATCTTCAAAAAGACATAAGAGATATTTGATTGAATTAATGCATATATAATCTGGTTTATATTAATGTCTATATTTATATATATATATATATATAATTGTACAAGAAGTATGCGTGTATATATATATATATATATATATATGATCTTTGAGATGCTTAAAAGTCAATCTTTAAGAACTCGGCCCAGCTTTTCAACGTAATTAGTTACATTATTATAATCAATCTTCAAAAAGAAATAAAAGATATTTGATTGAATTAATGCATATATAATCTGTTTTATATTAATTTCTACATTTATTACTACATCTTTGATTAATTGTCATTATCGATCTATATGTTAGGTGATACCAATGTCTTATTATCCGAAATCTCAAGCTATATGCATGAGGGCCATGCACCAATGCCACATTCTTGGTTCCCACCATTCTTACCTCGTCCTAATGTCAACCTATCTCCATGGACTTGTCAGGTGATGAGTTAGCAATTTTTAATTAGCGTGTGTATTTTCAAAATGCTTAAATTGATTCAAAATATTGTTGCTTAAATTTCAGGCATTAGCCCCTTTTCCGATTGGTTTAAGCTCTGCAAGCTCAAGTCATGTAGAAGAAATTCAGGAGCCCACACCTAACCGAGGGAGGTTGAGGAGGTTGAAACTTTGTTTACGTCTTCTGAATCTGAAGATTACAATGAATCTAGGACACAAATTTCAATGCATACTGAGGGGAGACCGATGTCATTGAGGAGTCGAAGTTGGGGATGGTATTTAAATCTGAAGAAGAGTTAGTTTCTTATTATAAAAGGTATGGGAAACAATGTAGTTTTGGGATAATGACATAAATGAGTCATAGGTTTGAGGATGAGAGGCTCAGATATATCACATTGGGTTGTGCTCGTGGTGGGAAGGCATGAAATCGGACCACAAATGTCGCTCGACCACGTCCGACATCGAAGACAGGTTATAATGCAAGGATAAATGCTATGTTTTTTAAAGGGGTTGAAGTTGTTGACCGTTCACAATACCCACAATCACGGACTAAGTCCACAAAAGTAGAGATTTTTTAGTTGCAATAGAGAAGTGAGTTTATCTATGAAGAGAATGTTAGATACAAATGATCAGGCTGGTATCAAAATGAACAAGAGCTTCGCCGCTCTTGTGTAAGAAGCAGGTGGGTTTGAGAACTTACCATTCAATGAAAAAGACTGTCGTAACTATATTGACGAGACACGCCACCTTCGACTTGGGAAAGATGGCGCTGGAGCCCTCCATTAATATTTTGCTATGATGCAATACAAGAATAATGTATTTTTTAACCTAATGGATATGGATGATGATGGAAGGTTGAAAAATGTTTTCTGGGTAGATGCACGAAGTAGGGCATCATACAAATATTTTGGCGATGTTGTCACGTTCGACACCACCTATTTGACAAATAGGTATGGGATGCCGTTTGCACCATTTGTTGGTGTAAACTACCACGGACAGTCAATCCTTTTAGAGGCAGGATTGATTTCTAATGAGGATACAGAAACATTCACATGGTTGTTTTAGAGTTGGTTGAACTATATGGATGGTGAAGCTCTAAAAGCTATTATCATAGATCAAGATAGAGTCATAAAAAATGCGATCGCGCTTGTCTTTCCGAATACCTGACACCAATTTTGCTTATGGCACATACTGAAGAAAGTATCTGAAAAACTCGGTTCATATGGTGCATACAAAGATGGGTTGAAAAGTCAGTTGCTTAAGTGTGTGTATGACTCTCAAATAATAGAGGAGTTTGAGAAATGTTAGGAAGTGATGATTACAACATACAACTTGCAGGAGAGTGCTTGGTTGTAGAGCTTATACGCTGAGCGTAACTATTGGGCACCGGTATTCCTAAAAGAAATTTTCTGGGTTAGAATGAGTACAATTTAACGAAGCGAGATCATGAATGCTTTCTTTGACGGGTATGTTCATGCTAGGACAAACTTAAAAGAGTTTGTGGATCAATTTGATAATGCGTTGAGGAAGAAGATTGAGAATGAAAATGGGGCAGACTTTCACTCATTCAGAGTCATAATTCCCACCATCTCTGTTTCTCCACTTGAGAAGATATTTCAAGCCACATACACTAACTCTAAATTTAGAGAAGTTCAGAAAGAAGTAATTGGAATGGTTGGTGTTCTTCCAACTTTACAGCGGAAAGATGGTATCATTGCAACGTACCATGTAGAAGATGAAGTCTATGTTGATGATTTCATCAAAGAGGTGACCCAAACTGTGTACTTTAATGAGGAAGAAGTTGATGTGAAGTGTTCACGCACTGTTTGAAATGAGAGAAAGATTGTGCAAACATGTATCAGCCATTATGAGAGTTAACAAAATGAAAAATGTACTAGAAAAGTATATATTAGATCGATGGAGGAAAGACATTAAAAGGACATACACTCTTATACGAAGTACTTATGACCCAGTTGATGCACGGCCAGAAGTGAGCAGATATTCCCGTATTTTGAAGTTATGGTATCTTCTTATTTTCACGTAAATTTTGTTGGTCGTGGTTTGTTACGTGGTTTGATTGTGACATTCTTTTTTTCTTATGAATTTATCAAAAATAAAAAATTATTGAAGGTATGCTACGACGTTGCCACAAATGCTGCGTCATGTGATGAGCATGCTGATAATATGATAGATAAGTTGCATGAAATGAACATCGTCTACTACATGAAGAAGTCGCCCCAACGACCTTTAGAACATGTTGCAGATACAACTGGAAATGCAATTATAGCTGGGAGTTCAGTGAAAGTCCTAAGTCCCCTTGTAGTCAGAGGCAAAGGAAGACCGCTATGCCTCAAGAAAAAATCAATGATTGAGAGAGTCAAACCCATGACGAAAAAGGCTACTCATAAGGGAAAACGTAAATAGGTAAACAACTTAGTGTTTTATTATGAATTTTCATGTATTTTTATCGTGTATTTGTTTGTTAGATGTAATCTAGTTTTTTTTTATTAATTTGTAGCCACATGGAAGAGATATCAACATGGTTGACACGTGCAAGAATTTATTTGGGCAAACAGTTGTTGGGACTCAAGAGAGTGTTTACGTTCAGGCAGCTCATGATTCTATTGTCTTACTCTTTTATTATTAATTTTTGCAATGTTTGGTAATATGATTCTGACTTTTTTACTTTTTTATCTATTGTTAGACTCCCCAAAACACTATTGAAGCGTTGGACTTGATTGAAACCCAACTTGAGGATGAGACACAACCAGAACTTCAAAAGGATGCAACGGGGGACTGAAGATTGTAGACACGTGTAGGACTGAAGAAGTTGAAATACTTTCATTTGTTGGTTAATTTTGCTACTGTGTTTCATTACATAGTTTGGACTGGTTTAGGTTAGGACTCAGTTGGTGTAATTATGGGAGGTTGAGATTTTGAGTTGTATATGATAATTAATACTTATGAAGTAGGGAGTAGGTTACATGTATATGCAATGGAATCTTGTATATAATAAAGTTATATTTTGTTAAAGTGAAATCAGGGACTTGAAGTTATGCTACTGAGTTGTGGAATTTTCCATGTAATTTGTGAATGGTTTCTTAGTTCCTTTTTGCTAACCAATTTGCCATGACCTATCTATTGATGTATTAGGATTATATCCGGTATCAACTTATTTAAAGTACTTTCATGGGGACAAATAATGCCAAGATCACACTTCACAACTTCATATATAGATAAACATTATATACAAGAACATTGATGCGGATGCATCGTTTACAAGTTAGTTTCTCAACCAATTGCTTAAAGTTATATAAAACAAAGGCCACAAAAGTATATACAAAGTTCCCTCCAGTAATATGGTTTCATTGTTTACAGACGCAATACAATGAAATTAATATAAAAATAAACCAAAAGAGTCAAAGTAGTGTGCATTCACGCCGGATGTCTGCTTGTTGCCTTTGAATATCAAGTTGGTTGTTGTGGATTCTCAACTTATACTTTACAATCCCATCATCTCTTCTTCGAAATTCTTCCTCATTCCTTAATAACTCAATTTCTATCTTCATAACTTCTTTTTCTCTTTCCTCATTGTGATTTGCCCATTTGAAATAGTTGCAGTGTGGTAATCCCTGATTATAAACAAACAAACGTAAAATATCAAATTTTTGTAGAAACCTAAATGCACGTCAAAGTTTTCATGAAAAATTTCTACTTTTGAATTGTAGTTTGGACACCTAAAAAATTATTGGCTCGGATTTCTTTATGTATTCGACGTTCTAAGTTTTGCGGGCTTACCATAAGTGCACATTGGGTTGTTTGACGAAATCCATGAAGAAGCTGACGATGACATCCTGATAAAGAAACTAGCTTCAACAAACATGCACCCAAAATGTACAGCCCATAAACAATGTTAGCAAATCAACCAAAGAATACAAACACTTTGCATATAAATATACAAACTTTGCACATTACCAAAACTTTGCACATTTTGGTAACTTTTAAAAATTTTGAATATTAAGTGTGTCTATATTACCAAAACTTTGCAAGTTACCAAAACTTTGCAAAGTTTTATCATACCTAATTTTTGAGGTGATACGTACATATTATATAGACAGATTAATATATATTCAAGATTTGGTCCTTCTTTTGTTTACATTAATATTTCCCTGTTTTTCTTTTATTTTCACTCACTTATTTTTTTGGTGTACAAAGTTTGGATGAATAGTTCAAAGCACAGTCATCATCACCATTGTCATGTAGAACATTATTGTAGAATAAAATTTATTGAGTTTGGGCATGCAGTGTTACCTTTTGTCTTTTCATAGTGACTACTAATATGTATACATTGTTATTGGTTTGTGTATTGGGAATTTAGAAATTTACACTCTATATATGAAAGCAATAGGCCAAATCAAATTAAAATATCATGAAACCAAACTTGCTTGAGCTTTTATTTTATTCCCTCTTGGAGAAAATATTAGGTTCGAGTTTTGAAGTTGAAAGAGAAATTCCAACTACTACGTACAAAACTATGACATTTTTTTCTCAATAACATATGTACACAGTTGAATTCGTCAAAGGTAAATAAAAAAAAGTAGTTAATGTGTTCATACTGATCATCATCACCCAATTTCTGAGTTTGAAATCTTGTTATTATATATACTCATTTTTTTTAACTAACAATAAAAAAACCTAATATATTTTGAGGTAGGATCAGTAGCCTGCAGCATGTTTCAACATTAATTTAATAAACCTAGCTAGTCTTGACATCTACTTGATACAATTCTATTTCTAATTTTGCAACAATGGATCATATGATGCTACATCCCCAATCAAATCTAGTCGCAAATTAATTATAAGTCCCCATTATAAGTATATGTATGTACCCACAAACTGAACATTCTCATTGAGTAAACCATTCAATACCAACCTAGCTTTGTATTATAAAACTCTCTCTCTCTCTCTCTCTCACACACACACACAGAGTCAGAAAGGGGCATGATCACATGGGAGTTCCACATAAATGCATGACTCATCTGTAGGCTTTCTATCTATGAACCCCACTTTTTAAAATCTTTTAAAGCCTTACAAATAAAAAAGAGGCAACTCAACAATCAATCTCAAATAAAATAGAGGCAACTCAACAATCAATCTCAAATAAAAAAGAGGCAACTCAACAAGTGAAACAAGAAAGCATATGAGTGAATTGAGCATGAAACAAGAGCATTGTCAGTTATCTCATGAAGCATACGAGTGTTTTGATTCTATTCCTGAATTGAGCAAGATGGTATTTGCAGTTCAAGTATTAAAATAACTGAACCGTTGGTGCATTTTCACAAACACAAGGATGACATGTGCTGCATTGCACCAGTCGAAGACCACCAACAACAGGAAAGCCACAATGTACAAACAGCAGACAATATTCTCTAGAATGTCATAGTAGAGAAATTAGTTGATATTTTCTCTCAAGTACTGTAACAAAAACAAGTTTCGTTTATTCCTTTCTTACCGTGTATAAATTTATGCAATTGCTCAATGAAAAGTAAGTTAGAATTTCCAGCAACTCTACTTTTCTAACATCAAGCATGGGGTGAGTTTGCATTACGACCTAGGTGAAATTGGTGTTGAATTTCACGCTCTTAAATTGAAGTTTATTAAGGCAAAACCTAAATTCAAAATGCATAATCTTTTCCTATGATGCAAATCCTAAATTCAAAACCACAAAATCAAAATATATGCACAACACAATTAATACTCTGCATTTATTTGTTACACAGAGAGAGAGAGAGAGAGAGAGAGAGAGAGAGAGAGAGAGAGAGAGAGAGAGAGAGAGAGAGAGAGAGAATCAGTGGCCACAGCTGTGTTCATGGGGAAGAGGCGCAACGAAGGCACGCGGAGAATATTAGGGCTCGGACCAAAAAATGGGGGTTAAACCAAAGAAGAGAAATGAGAGCTTTTGACGGCTTCAAGAGAGAAGATACCCGACGGCTTGGAGAAGAGAAGCATACTACGTGTGCATCATCGGGCCTCCAACCAGAGAAGAGAGAAGATTGATTTGGGGCTGAAACTAGAGAAGAAGAAGAAGAAGGTGCCTTTAGCTTCAGGGGCTCAAAACGAAACGTTTTGATAAGTTTAACTTAAATTTAGTCCATCCCGCCCAATTCCTTCAGCCCAGTTTCATTAAACGTACGCAAACCGCAACGTTTCACTTGCCACGTTGGATGAGTGTGCAAACTGCTTACGCCGATCGCCTGCAACAAGACTTTTCAATAAAAATATCCACACAACTTTAAGATAATTATATCTTTACTCTTTGATCTTATCACATGAACCACACTACAACTTACAAATGAGCTTTTATCTCATTTCTACTTGAAAAATGCATTTTTATATTGTTTCTAAACAAATGTAACATATTTGAAAGACTTTTACACTTATAGTTACCAAATAATAAATAATTTTTTAGTGGTAAAACTTATTACTTACACTCTAACTATAAGTCGGTTGCGTTTGGATGTTGAAATGAGTTGAGTTGAGATTAAGCTTGGACAGAAAATTCGTGGACCCGTCCTGTCCGAATAATTCGAACCGACCCGATTCAAAATTGCGAGCCAAATGTATTTACGGGTCGAACCTGTCAAATGTCGGTTTTAACTCGTCTAAAGTGCATGCTTCAGATGCTCTCTAGCTATTTGATCCAACGGTCACGAATCATCCCTTTCTTTCTAACACTTAAGCCAAATGCCATATATACTTCCAGACTTCCAGTTCCTTCTTCGCAGACACAACTCGAAACAACCATCTCTCAACACAAACATCCATCTTCTCTGCATATCTTCATCTTCTTTAGCAATCTGTGATAGGGAGTCTTGCTCGAGAATCACCCCATCCTTGTCCAAGCCAAACTTGTCTCGAAGATCACCGAGAAGAAGATCAAGGAGGCCGGTAGGGCCATGGTTCTCACTGCTTAGGAGGTTTTGCGATTTGTGGGTTCAGATGCTTTGGGATTTTGTGTTTGATGGTTTGATTGATATGAACTTGTTTTGTTTGTTCTTTTCTTTGGGTTTGTTCTTTGTCGTAGTTTTCGGTTGCAGAAAATGATTTTGTGGTCAATAACAATAGAAGATCATCAGAGATAATGATTAATCAAAGAAATTACAGGTGTGTAAATTCCAAAATCTCGTTGAAGAGAAGAAATCTAGAGCTTGCAAATTTTCTCTGTCTGATGGTTTCTGACACTGCCATCTTTGAAAAATAAGAACATTAAATAAAAAATTAAAAAATTGAAAAAAAAAGGAAGAAGAAGAAGGAGAAGAGAGGTGCTTATCGGATCGGACCTGACTTTCAACGGGTCAAACCGAACCAAATTGATATGTCTGCGGTTTGGGTCGGGTCGGGCTCAAATAATGTATGATTTGGTCGGATTGCAGGCCTAGTTGAGATAATAAAATATTGTTAGAATATTATTTTTTAATATTATTATTATTTTGAGATTTGAAAAAGTTGAATTGTTTATTATATTTTTGTTAAAATTTAAAAAAATTATAATAATGAGTTGAAATGAACTTGGTAACCACGTTAAGCTTAAACTAAAAGTTATATTACCATTTCCATGCACAAAGTAACTACGGCTCTAAATGATCGTATAGTGGATGTGTTAGGTTCGAAAGTCTCTCTTCCTCCTAAGATCAGAGAAGAGAAAGAAATCACAATCAATCAAACCCTGCACATCAAATTTCAATCAACAACTTGGAGGTATGGTCGAGTGGCTTAAGCATCAAAAAATAATTCTTTAGACTTTAGTTGTAATATAACTGTTTCCGTAACATTTTCCCAACGAGGTTTGATTGGCATCAACCACTGTAGCGGTGTGCAATTTTGCACACCTTTGCACACCCTACGTGGCAATCTCCTATTATTATTTTTTTAATTATGCAAAACGCACCTCTCTCTCATCCGCTCTCTCTAGTCTCTCTCGCATCATCTCTCTCTAGTGGCTCTCTCTCATCAACGGCTATCTCTCTCTCATCAGCTATCTTTCTCTCTCGCATGCTCTCTCTTATCTGCTCTCTCTCATCTCAGCTCTCTATCTCATCACATCGTCTCTCTCTCTCTCGTCGGGTGCAGCCGACGTGTACTGGGTGAAGACGAAGCTCACGTTGCTTGAGGTAAGGTGGGGTTTGAAGAAGCAAGTATCTGGGTGGGGGGAACTTTTTTCTGACGGGAAAAGAAAGGAACGAATTTTGGATGAAGTTTCAAATGACATGAATCATGTGATGGGAGAGTATCTCGTAAAATGTGCAAATTGGCTGATGCGTATGGTGGTGGATGTCAGGAATATTTCTTTCCGAATCCCTTTAATGCTTGGAAATTTTTTATCTTTTATTTTTTAAAAATTAATTTAACTATATTATAAAATAAAGTTTTTAAATTGAAGTGATTTGATATAATATATTAAATTAAAATTATTATTATTATAAAATAGATATAAAATATTATATAAAATCATATTAATTCGTATTTTAATAAAATCTCTTTTATCATATCCAGGGAAAAGTATATTGAAATCTTCTTTTAACTGCCGGTAATTTTAAGAGAAATGTTTGGGATTATCTGGTCCGACATTTTTATTTATTTATTTAATGCTTATGAAAGTATTTTAAAAAATATATTTAAAAATATAAAAAAATAATAAAAACAAATAAATAATATATATATATTTTATTCTGGTCTCGCGCTACATCCAAGCACTGCTCAATTTTTAAACTAATTTTTTTGGTGCCTAAGTTTGAGACAGGTGAAGCAGGGCATCGCAGAACTCGGAAGAATGTCAAGCTATCTGCCCGAGGACGTGGTGGTGAGAATTCTCTCATGTCTGCCTCCAAAATCCTTGATCCGATTCAGGTCCGTCTCCAAAACTTGGCTTTTTCTCATCGGGAACCCCGATTTCTTCTCCAAAAACCTCCTCAATCAATCTATTCTCACCCAAAATCCCACTTCTCGTCTCCCTCTCATCCTAGTCAAAGCCACACACAAATCCAACCCCGGGAAGCAAATTTACTCTTTCCTCTCTCACGGGAACCTCGACATCGTGTCTCAAGTTCCTCTGAATCTCCCGGAGTCACCGGACCGTCGTTTCCTTAATTCAACCCAAGGCGTATATTATGACCTTAAGATCGTCGCTTCCTGTAATGGTCTACTCTGCCTCTACCATTATTATGTTGGAACCAGAGACATCTATATCTGGAACCCCTCCGCACCATCGGGACTCAACGCTCTTCCGAGCGTATCCCATCACGGTCAACCCGAGCTCACAGTCCTTACCTACAGTGTCGGGTTCGGTTTCGACCCGAGATCAAACGACTTGAAGGTGGTGAGGCTTCTTGCGTTTTTGTCCACCACTGCTTCCTTCCTAATGGATACTCATTACGAAGCGGAAGTATACGGCATGAGAGACGGGTCTTGGAGACAGCTCGACCTACTCGTGCCCGTGAATATTTATTCAGATTCGCCGACCGTCTCTTTGGGAGGTCTTTTTCTATGGTATCTTGGATTTTACTACGATGAGGCCACCGACGAGGACGAAACGATTTTTGCTTTCGACTTCAGCGATGAGGTTTTCCGAAAGACGCGGTTCCCGGATGCTAGTGTTTTTCGGGATTACGGTCAATGCGCGCGGACTCTCACTGGGCTAAAGGGCTCCATTGTTATGCTGGTTTTCCCTCGCGCACCATCGAATGCAAAGTTCTGTTTGGATTTATGGGTTTTGCTTGAATTTGGTGTCAAGGAATCGTGGACTAGACTTACATCGATTGGACCTTTATTGGACGTGGAAAGGCCATTGGGGTTTTGGAATAACGGACAATTGGTCCTGGAGAATAGTGAAGGCCAGCTGGTGTTGTATGATCCTTATACAGAGATAAAGAAGAGTCTTCAGATTGAAGGGGTTAAGGGATCATTAGAAGTTGATCTCTACATGCAGAGTCCGGTGGCAATCAACGGAGCCGTTGAGATTAAAGGGCAGGACAACCTGTGAGGCAAGGCTCTTGGTCCTTTTTTTAGTTTTGATATATGATTCTTTTCTGACTTTTTATTGATTAGTATGTTGGTCTTAGAATTGCTGTTGAGTGTTACATTATTGTGTAAAAAAACTTAACTTTTTTAAGAGCAATTTGGTTGAACGTAGCTGACTTGATATAGATCAATCACGAGTTCTGATATTGTGATCCGAAATTGAATCTGCTCTCTGTAGTTTTGATCAGGAGGGGTCAATTACTTTTATGAGTAGATCGGTGGAGAATATATAGCTCTCTTTTTGGGTGGTTATGTTTGGCCTAAACATTGCAAGAATGCTACAGAAATTGTATAGTTTTTGAAATTCCCCTATCTCAAGGTAGAGCATAGATATTAGCCCTAGATTTTGTTCCCACATTTGTACCACCTCTCTGAACAGGATTGCCAAAATCTATAATTGTCATGTAAGAATCTTGAAGTCATTGGGTTCAACTCCTCTTGAGTGTAAACAATTCTAAGAGCCGTTGGACTGGAGGAACTTCCCCTCAAATTATCCGAAGTGCATTTGCGGGAAACTCCTTGTTGAGGACCTATACACCTCCGAAATTAGTCAGTCGGGACTTTGTTTTCGAACACCCGTTGGCAATAAAAAAAAAAATCTTGGAGTCAGGATTTGTAACCATCTATTGTGGGTTCCAAACATTTCTTGGCCTCTGAATTTAGAACAATCCACCATCACTTTTGCAGGCCTTGGACATCTTGATTTGTCCTTTTGCATACTTCTTTCATTTGGATAGTATAACTGATCTTTTTGTACAAAAAGATACAAGAATTCTCCTCCCCAACTTTTCTTGTTTATTCCTCATCTTTATATTTTGCTCGTCGTTAGTAGAATTCCAAAGGACCTGTTTTTACTACCAATGATTGAATTTGACTGAAATAGCCCAAGTTCCTTCTTATGATTTACTTTTGCAGGTAAAATAGAACAGAAGTGATGAGCTGAGCCAGGCAAAATAGCAAGATATGAAAATTTGAAGTCTCAATTCAATCAGATCCCAACATGATTATTCACCTTAACAATAGAAAAATGGAAGGGAAAGCAGAAAACAGAAGAAACAGCATGTCGATGTTAGAATTGCATTATTTGTCGTCAAGCATTAGGAAGTGAGCAGAGCTGCCTCTCCTTTTGTAGAATTTTCCTTTATGCGAACCTTTCATGTCTGTGTGTATTTACTGTGTACATAAAGTTTCTACCTTCCCAATATCTTATTCAAGAAAAGAATTAAATTGTGCACCTTATAATTAGTTGGGATTTTGTTCTCGGACACCCCGTGCCAATCAAAAAGAAAGGAATTAAATTGACACATTCTCTTCTAAGGTGGCAGGGTGGCTGCAATTTACAAAGATGTGGTTCAAATGTTGAAGCCGTATAATAGGAATAAAATTATAAATGCCCTCCATTTAAGTGTATAATAGTATATATACTGGCATGATGAACGTCTTTTGTTAACTTAAGGACCTCACGGGACTAGTAGAGTGTGCGCAAGTTAATCTAGACACTCATAATTTTCAAAAAAAAAGAAATGATGAACATCTTTTGTACACCAGAAAAAACAGCAAACAGTTGGCAAAGGCTGCAAAATGAGGACTTTCAAAATCAACAAAAGAAAAAAAGGAAATTTTTTATGTATTACCATGCATAGTAGAAAAAAGCAAAATGTTGCTCCTCATGGAACTTCCGCTGGAATTTATTTATTTATTTTACTTAGTGATTAAAAAATTATTTTTTAATAATATTGTAAATTTTTTATTTTTTTAAAAATATTTTAAAATGTTAAAAAAATTATGTAATAAATAAATAAATAAAATCCAAAATATACTAGCGGGACTCTGCGAGAGTTGGTTGCTGTAGAGCCACCTTAAAAAAAATATTTAGAAAAAAAAAAGAAAAAAAAGAGCAGCTGCTACACCGAGTGACCCACACAGCCAAAATGTTTTTTTTTTTTTTTTAAACATTTTTTTAAATTTTAATTTTTTTAAAAATCACAAACTCAGTAAAAATGACTCTTTAACTATTAAGTTAAAAAAAAAAAACTCGAGTCTCGGTGGCATTTTATTTTCATGGAATAATGTCTCGTCGAATGACTCTTTTAGCCCAATAGTTTACGAAGAAACTAAACAAAACGCAAGGGCCTTTGAGGTAATTTCGAAAACTTATCTACAAACACAGAGAGAAAGAGAGACCCAGAAAACCAAGCCCTCTGTTTTCTTCGATAGCAAAACCAGAGACACCAAAAGCCCTACTGAAAATGCTTCTCCAGTCGCCTCTTCACCACTACAACGCTTACATCTCCTCATCCCTCTGCTACTCACGGCCGCTGCCATGCAGGACTCCCACTTTGAACCTCTCCACAGCTGCAAATTACCGGGGAGTGCCAATCACAGTCACCTGCTCAATCTCAAAAATCCACAGCTATGGGACTATTGACTACGAGCGGAGACCGATGGTGAAATGGAACGCCCTATACAAGAGAATATCGTTGATGGAGAACCCTGAGTTGGGTTCTGCGAGCGTGTTGAACCAGTGGGAGAAAGAGGGCAGGAAACTCTCGAAATGGGAGCTTTGTAGGGTGGTCAAGGAGTTGAGGAAGTTCAAGAAGCACAAGCTAGCTCTTGAGGTGAAAAATAAAAAATGGTAGTTTCGTTTTTTTGGGTCAGTTTCGCTTTGTGGGTTGTTTCTTGCAGAAAAGCCAAGACCTTGAGTAATGAGAAAATTGTGCTGTTACTTGACTCTTTATATGTTTTACTTAATGGGTGGGTATGTGCTAGTTTTCTATAGAAATATGTTAAGTTGACTGGTTCAGTTTATGGTGCTGCGATATCCTGTCGAAATTTTGTTCTCTATGCTGCTATGATCTTTCTGTTGAGCAAAAATCTGATTGTGGATTTGGTATTACATTTTGCATTTCTAGTGTGTGCTTAATGGGTAGCATTACTATTGGCTAAATTCCGTTGAAATGATGTGCTTGTTCGATGAGGTTGCTAGTTTTTGCATCATTGCTGTTTCTCTTTCTTGGTATAATCTCTTTAGGTAAAAGCTACTTAATTGGTTATTTGGTGCTTTATCAACAAAGTCTGTGTATAAACAGAAGCCATAGAGAAGTCAGGTGCTTTGTTAACGAGTTCCTCATGATGCTTGGGTACCAGTCTTATTCCACACAATTCGGACTACAACCCAAAAAAGATTTGGGCCAAATTGTACAGAGGTTAATGTTATCTTGTAAAGCCACATAAGAATTTCTGTGATCCTGGTATTTTTTTTCTTGGTTATGATAACGTGTTAGGTTTTTTGGTTTTCCAATAAATGCTATCCGTAGATGTTCTTGCAATAATAGCAATTTTCTATGCTAACCGTCTAGCATCTTATTCATTTGGTTGGTATATCTTATTTGGTTTTCCCATGTTAAAGAATGAACTATGAAGAGCATTTATCCTGCTTGATTCTACTGTTCACGAGCTGCTCTTTATTGTATGGGGCCATAAAATTTTATCTAAAAGAGATGCTGGGGTTATAATTAATGAGTGGGCCCTTGAACTAATTTGTGCTAAGGGTTTCAGTAGCTGTGCAATTTATAAAAAAGAAAAGAAAAAGGCTTTCGTCAGTTGTGCTGGATGTTTCTGTTCACAAGATCCTCTATCTTGGATGCAGGCATAAACTTTCTAATTTGTTATTTGAACGAGTAGATTGTAATCTTATATGGAAATAGTCTTAGTTCTATGCATTGCATGTGTCTTTATCAAGTGTCTGTTAATGGAATGCTCATCCCTGATTTATTTGGTTGTGGCTCTATATCATGTCAATGAGTGATTAGCCTTATCTTGCTACCTTAGTTTTCTTTTTTGGATCGTGAGCCTTGTCTTTGCATTATTCTCAGCCTTCTATTTTATGCACTTTGCAGGTATATGATTGGATGAACGACAGAGGAGAGAGGTTTAGATTATCCGCTAGTGATGCTGCAATTCAATTAGACCTCATTGCCAAGGTTCGTGGAATTTCTGGTGCTGAAGATTACTTTCTGAAGCTGCCTGATACTTTGAAGGACAGGAGAATATATGGAGCTCTTCTAAATGCGTATGTGAAGGCTAACATGAGAGAAGAGGCGGAATCTTTACTTGAAAAAATTAGAAGTAAAGGTTATGCCGTACATTCACTTCCCTTCAATGTGATGATGACTCTCTATATGAACCTCAAGGAGTATCATAAAGTTGACTCTATGGTTTTAGAAATGAAGGAGAAAAATGTACAGCTGGATATATATTCCTATAATATCTGGTTATCATCTTGTGGATCACAAGGATCTGCAGAAAAGATGGAACAAGTATTTGAACAGATGAAACTAGACAGAACTATTAATCCCAACTGGACCACATTCAGCACAATGGCTACCATGTACATTAAGATGGGGCAGTCTGATAAAGCTGAAGATTGCTTGAAGAAGGCAGAGAGTAGGATAACAGGTCGGGATCGAATGGCTTATCATTATCTAATAAGTCTTTATGGGAATGTTGGTAACAAAGAAGAGGCTTATCGGGTGTGGAAAGTTTACAAAACAATTTTTCCCAGTATCCCGAATTTGGGATACCATGCTATAATATCTTCTCTTGTTAGGCTAAGCGATGTTGAAAGAGCAGAAAAAATATATGAGGAATGGTTGCAGGTGAAGTCATCCTATGACCCTAGGATAGGAAATGTTCTCATGGGTTGGTATGTTAAAGAAGGAGATTTGGATAAAGCTGAGAGTTTCTTCAACCATATGGTCGAGGGTGGAGGAAAGCCAAATGCAAGTACATGGGAGAATCTTGTTGAGGGGCATATGGGAGAGAAGAGGATTTCTGAGGCTTTATCCTGCTGGAAAGAAGCTTTTATGGCTGAGGCATCAAGGAGTTGGAGGCCAAAGCCTGCCAATGTGTCTGCCTTCTTTGAGCTCTGTGATGTAAAAGATGACAAGGAGAGCAAGGAAGTTCTGGTTGGACTGTTGAGGCAATCAAGATATCTTGAGAACAAAGAATATGCATCACTAATTGGCCTATCTCCTGGTGATGTCATTGGTAATGAACAACTGTCAGTGGGGATTGATAAAACAAAGGTTAACAATGAGGGTGATGAGGACGAGAATGATGGGTCTGAAATGCTTCTCAACCAATTTCAGGGTAGTGTATGATAGTTATGCTTCTGTTGTATACATTGGAATTTCTATTATTAGCCCAAAAGGTGCAGGAGGGAAGTTCTTGCTGAAGTGGATTTCTTTCAAGTTCCAAAGAGCTCTCACGAAAATGGCGGTTTATTATTATTATAAGGCTCTGCTAATAGTTGCCAAGGATATGGATTTTGGAATTTCTCCATTGGGCCTTGGCATCCATGCCCGTGTTGACGCATGAAACTTTGCTTGCAGAGGAATATCTCAGATGTCTGTGTCTGAATTTCTTCTCCCATTATCTTCTGTTGGACTCATTTTTTGTGATTATCATTGTCGCTTTTGGATCATGCAAGTTAAGTTTTTTTTCCTGCTTTTAGTGTTAGCGGATGCAATTTTCGTCATGTTACCGATTGTGGCTTCAAGCTCAAAGTCCAATTTAATCCGTTTCTTCATCTCTTTTGGGAGACTGTCCATTGATCATATGCTTGTTTAGGACAAGTTGTATGGATAGATTTTTCTATTTCTACCTTCAACTCGAAGGGTCATAGCCCATAGGGTTGGGGAGGCCCACCTTGCTAGCGTGATTCCAATGGAATTAGAACATTTCGCTTGATCTCATTTTTAGTTTTATTTTTAGCTTGACAGTTTGTCTCTTTGGTACCATTTTCTCGAATTAATTACCCTTTGATTTAATTATTAGCTAAAATTTGTGGTGAATTGTGTGATTATCAGAAAGTTGTGGGTTGAAAAAGGGTTTTAAACTCTTGCCACTACTACTTTGCAACAAAGCTTTTTATGATTGAAGAGCCTCGAAAAAATAACAGGGAAAAGCCAATTGTGGAACTTTGAACTAACGTTGATACAAGTGCATGCTTAATCCATAGCATAATTAATGGTTCAGTTATGCTTGTAACAGAGTAAGATCATTGCAATTAAGAAAATCCCTATTTTTAAGGGATATATCCATTTCAATTAAAAAAGTTAGTATTCTTGTATTATAAATACATACTATATATTAAAATGAGAAATGATAGTTGTAGTTGTGAGTGTGTAAGTGTCACGCAATCATTTTTAAAAAAAGTGAATATATACGGGACTCAAATGAAAAAAAATTAAATTTTTAATAGTAGATCTCACTCTTTTTCAAAGCGACTGCACGAAATTTATGCAACCTATGACTGTATGTAGTAAGGGTGTGCAACCGGATCCGGATCCGGATATCCGGCCATAACCGGATCCGGATCCGGATTTTAGAAACCGGGCGGCAAACCGCCCGGATCCACCCGGATTTAATCCGGGCGGATAACCGGATTTAATCCGGGTTATAACCGGATATCCGGATTTAAATCCGGATTAAATCTGGGTTATAACCGGATTTCATCCGGTTTTTACTTTTTATTTTATTTTTAAATAAAATAAATTTATTTTATTTTATAGCAACTTTTATAGCAACTTTTTTTTTTAAATTCTAATTTCATGCTTAAGTAGATTGTTTTTAAAATATAATTTAAACACTTTCTAAAATTAATTTATACAAAAATAAATTAAAGAACAAAATAAATAAAAATGCAAAATAGATAATATTGTTGTTACATCTCAATGAAAAACATAAATTTACAAAAAATAAAATAAATAATAATACATCACAACTAATTAAACTAATAATAATGCAGCTGCACAAAACACTATAAACTCCATGTGGGTCATAATCCGAAGTTATCATCCAGTAACTCAGTCCCTCCTACACATTATAGCCCTCCTGTTTTGAAATCCCAACATAATACAAAGATATAAATTAGCTACAAAGATATAAAAAAGGGAAAAATTAACAACATGAGCACTGCAAAGCAACCCATTTCTTAAAATCCAAAGTAAATCTAACTTTAAACACAACATAAAAATATCTATACAAATCGAGCGAGAGAGATGAACATACCGTAGGTTTCGGAGTAGAGAGAGATGGGGCAAACGGCGACGGCTAGGGTTTCACCATCAGAAAGGTTAGTGTTTCACTTCCAAAAAGGTTCAATCCTTCGAGGACTTGAGTGAAATGAGAGGCTGAGATGTGAGCTAGGGTTTCAATTTCAGAAAGGGCCTTCGAGAGAGATGAGTGTGAGAAGTGAGAATCTGAGAGTGAGACGTCGAGGCTCGAGTCGAGGGGAGGACTGAGGTTAATTCGCAGGGGTTGCAAAAACGACGCCGTGCAAAAAAAAAAAACATCCGGTTACAGAAAACCGGGTTAAAAACCGGATCCGTAACCGAATCCGGGCGGATAACCGCCCGGATCCACCCGGATTCCGGGTTTCGGACCGGACCGGAAAAAAATCCGGCCCGGTTCTACACCCTTAGTATGTAGCATTCTTCGAATGAAATAGATATCTCCAATAATATTCTAATTTTACAGCATATTGCACTTCCATCTCGGCTTGTTCAAAGTGGTTAACTTGTAAAATATATACATGTGTACACGCGCCGTCACAAGTGATCATCTAAGAGATCTACAATGAGATTATATTCTTGCCTCCTACTTGCAACTTTATTATTCAAGCCTGGTTCTTATCCAGATCATACAGACAGACGTGCATACATACATATATGTCTCAAACGTGAATCCAACCCTCCAGTTCTAAAAAACTGATCATGATTTGCTGTATGCTTGGAATAATATGTAGCAGCATATAGTAATGCTACAAATCAACATTGCAAATCCATGTTATGTCACCCAATTCCGTGTGTGGAATCAAAACACATGCAATATTGCAATACCTCCCAAAAATGTGGGACCTCCCGTTATATTATAACTCACTAATTTCCCACATGTACTCACATGATCATCATGGGGTATGGCATCCATCCCCATCACCATTTTCAAAAATAAATCACCGAAAAATCCCATACTTTTTAAAGAAAAAATAGAAATTAATTAATCTTGTTAGTCAGACAATTAGTGATTGAAAAATCCAAAGATCATAAAGCTCATTCCCGGAAAATATTAGCCTAAACTTCAAATAGATTATCTTCAATTATTTGTGGAGGACGAAAAACCAGGTTGTTAACGCGTGAGCATATTAGTTTTTTATCATTTTTTTTCTAATATTTTTTATTATTTGAAGAGAGATAGATACAACATATGAATCTTATTTAATAATAATATTAAATGTTTGAATTTTAAAAAAAAAAAAAACATCGAATTGATCAACATTGTTGCTGACCGACCCTTTGTTCCCTCTTTCACGAGTTAAGTTTTGAAATCAGAGAAAACTAAAATCATTACGATTCCACTCAAAATCATAAACTTTTGATTCAAAAAGAACTTATTAGACCCACTAACACATGAGACTTTGCCGTCAATGTTTAAATTCCTGAGGATCTTTTGGTCAATTACAACAACTTCCTACCAATTAACGACCACTGTACCTACCTTTTAATTTAGTCCTAAGAAATTAAACCCTTAAATATTATATGATATGGATCCCAACATATATACGAACCCACAAACTTCAAAGCCTGTGAACCAAAAACACTTTCCACAACAATGGCGGATTTAGAGAACCCAAATGTGATGCCAAAGCTCATAACATTTCTCTCTTCTCTTCTCAAAAAAGTGTCTGAGTTGAACGATCTCAACCGTGGATTCCAGCCCCACAAAATCTCAGTCTTCCATGGCCTGACTCTGCCTACCATCTCAATTCAAAGCTATCTAGACAGAATCTTCAAGTATGCAAATTGTAGCCCTTCTTGTTTCATTGTTGCTTACGTTTATCTTGATCGCTTTGCTCAAAGGCAACCCTCTTTGCCTATCAATTCCTTCAACGTTCATCGCCTACTAATCACAAGTGTCATGGTGGCTGCCAAATTCATGGATGATATGTAAGTACTGTTCATCAAGCTCTAGTTTTTTTTTTTAATCCCAATACCAGAAAGCAGAATTTCATGAAATCCCTGCAATTTATTTTCCCTGGTCTTCAACTTTCATGAAGATATACTCAAGTGTCTGCAGTCTAGTTTGAGCTGTAAACAAGATGAAAACCTTGGAGATTAAGGACAAGTACTTCTTCCTAATTGGCTTTGTAGTTTGTCTTTGGGTTTTGTATTTTGGTTGTCTGATCTTTGTAATTTCCGACAACCGAGTGAACATTTTCCTGCATTTTCTACGAGACCCTGATTAATCTTTTGCAGATCGCCATCCAAGAACATTAGGGGATTTTGGCAATTCAAACGTCTACTATTCCATTTTTTTGCTCATGTTTTTACAAATTTCCAGGTACTACAACAATGCTTACTACGCAAAAGTTGGAGGAATCAGCACAACAGAAATGAACTTTCTCGAAGTGGATTTCCTGTTTGGTTTGGGATTTCGATTAAATGTGACCCCCACCACCTTCCATACCTATTCCTCATACCTTCAAAGTGAGATGTTAGTGCAGCAGCCTCCTCTTAATCCAGCAGCAGAGTCTTCTCTAAATCTAGGAAGATCACTAAAAGTTCACTTGTGTTTGATCAATCATGATCAGGATGAAGTAGTACCCTCCCATCATCAAAAGCAACAACTAGCTATTTAATCTCATGTATAATGCACATCTCTTGATGATTATCATGTAGTTAGAAAGAACTCTAATTTGTTTTCTTCCTCTCTATCTTTTTCTTTAGATCTCTTTCTGGGGGCTTTGGATTTGGAAGTTAGTTGGGTATGTACAGATGGGACTTTCGTCTTTACAGTCTGGCTCTCTCTCTCTCTCATGCCATTAATATATAAAAGTTGTTTTTGTTGTGGATCGATGCTTGCTCTTATCCACGTTCGTATTGTCTGATGTTTTGGATTTTTATGCATCATAATTATTTATTCTCATATTTTATATTTATAATTTTTTTATAGGATATAGATATATTTTTCATAAAATATGAATATATTTATAGAGTGATAAATAAAACTGTTTGAGAAGAATTTTTCTTCGCAAATATACTGCAGAGGTTGCAATAATGGCTAGAACTTGACACAAACTGTAAAAGAAGAGTGAAATGATTTTAGCTGCATGCATATTCACCGATTTTTATAATTTTTTTTTTTTTTAATTTTAACCGTAAAGTCAAGTTGGGCAAGGCAACGTGGGTAGGCTTAATTGGCTATAGAAGAGACGGTGAGTCATGTACGGTAATAGCTGTGAATATATATATATATATATATTTTATAGCAATGACAGTTGATTCTATCTGATAGTTGTACTGATTGTTTAAAGGGAAGACAAGGGACATGTGCAATCATGGGCAACTGTTTTTGCTACAAACTCGGGGCTTGCTTTGTTCAATGCCAATTATGACCTTGTATGTTGACCCCAATCATTGTATCAACTTGGTCAAGTTTTGGGTTTATGAAAACTTCTAACTATTCATCCATATTTTATATTTTATATTTTTTAATATTTTTTTGAATTTATTTTTTTAAAAAATATTTCAAATTTTTTATTTACTATTTATATAAAAAATATTTGATAAAAAAAATTTAAAAAAATAAAATATAGAGTGTGGATAAATAGTAAAAAGTTGTAAAGATTTTTTGTTATGAAAATTTAGCTACAACCTACATGTAGACTTCAATAACCATATCCAAGCAAGTGTGTTTCTTTTCACTAAACTCAACATCAACTTAAAAGAAAAGTGCCAAATTTTTAATAGAGCACGAAGTTGGTGAAAGCCATTAATAAGAGTAGGATCTTATGCTAAGTTAGTTAAAAGGAAGGAAGTCATTCATTGCTCATAGGAAAGAGAATTATCCATATTCTTACCGTAAAAAAAATATATATTTTAACTATAAATTTTTTTTATAAAAATAACTTTATAAATTAATATGATTTGATAGAGTACGTTAGATTGTAAAGTTATTTTTATTATAAAATATATCTAATATATTACATGAAATTATTTATTTTTATAAAATCTATTTGTAATTGGACCACTCCTTGTAAAAAAAAATAAAAACTTGGGTGGCGTTTTCTCCCAATGGACCCACCCCAAGTGCTAAAATATCAACTATAACACGTTTCTCTTTTCAATTTCCTGAAAATGAACGAAAGAAATCAAGCTTTTGCAATTTATTTTGATAAAAATGAAGAAGGAAAGATGGAAGCTGAAAAGAAAAAGTTAAGGGATGAAGTAGCTAGCTGGCCGGGGCATCCATGCATGCATGGGTCATCCCAAACTTAAAATTGATGTCCATTATTTATTAATGGTGATCAAGCTGTATCATCCTTTTGCTAGCTTTGATCACTTAAGAGACAGCTTTCGCTATCTCTGGCCTAGAGAGTATCCTTCTTGGTAGCAGCTACCCAACACGTACAGTGTTCTATTTTTAATTATTTTTGTTAAGAAGATGGATAGTACTTCCAATTTTTATGATAATTTTTGTTAAGGACTAAATTGACTGGGTCAAACCCTTTGGAAACTTATCACTAAGAAAAGAGATAAAGTCAAGAGATAAGATAGAAAAGAAATATGCAAAAAAGTTGACTCAAACTTCTAAAAGGAAAATGTATCACAAGTCAAGTTGGACTCTATCACTCAAAGGAAATAACTTCTATATAAAGAGTAGCTCTCCTACAAATCTGACAGACTCTCTCCATGAACTCTCTACCAATTCTTTAGAGAAACTCTCCTGAGACTAAATTCTCTTATTGTATTAAATGATATGTGAGGCCATGAGATATTGTAAAATCATCACCTGATATAGTGAATTTTGCCCCCAACAACCTGTGGATGTAGGCTTTTATGCCAATCACGTAAATTCCTGTGTCTTTTTTATTTATTTATTTTTATTTGTTTATTTATTATTTATTTCATGGATGAACGCGAAGAGCACCATATCGAAATCCGAGTCACCAACGTGGGTCGGGGATGACTCTTTCTTTCTTTCCGGTCTGTTGTGCAATTTTTGACATTAACAACTTTCATTTTATTTTTAGTAAAAGAAATAATTTAGTTAAAAATTGACGTGACTTGATGTAATAGGTGCATTAGATTGTATAGTTGCTTTTATTGTAAATTAAATCTAACGTATCATCAATAAATTTGTGAATTTATTTTTAGAAAAATACTACTTTGCCCATTCAATTTGTCCTCTTATTTTGACACCTCATGTATTTTAATTTTTTTTTCTTTACTTAATAATTAAGGAAGTGATTATTAGTGTATTGATATTTTTTTATATTTTAAAAAAATATTTTAAAATGATAAAAAAATATAAAAAATTTGAAAAAAGAAAAGAAAAGATTAATTTAGTCTAACGTTGAAATGGAGCGATGCTACTCAAGCGGCAGAGTAGAATCACTCTTATTTTTATGAGTTCTATTTATGGTTGTAGCAATTCTCTTTCCCAAAAAACACCTAAGTAAAACTTTAACTTGGCATTACAAAAATCCCAACACAGTTAGTGACAAGCACCTTATTCAACATGATCTTCCCAAGAAACTTTAGGTGATCAGCATTCTTGCTTGTAAGATATCATAAGGTCTTATGTCGGGTAAAAGCACACTTCATAGTTATCATTACACACAAAACAAACGAAGGAAAAGTGACAATATTACAATCAAACCCCTAATCGATTACTTTTTGAGGAACATGATCTTGATCTTTTGATTGGAAGAAACCCCGGCCCATTTCCTCAACAACCAGAGCATGAACCGAGCAAACTCTACAAAGACACCCACTCCCATTAGCACAACCACAACAAACACGGTCATATCATTCGTAGGGGCAACGTAGAAAACTCCGATAACAAAAGTAGCAGTCATTGAAAGTATAGCAAGCCGCAAGCCTGCCCTCAGAGGAAATCCTTTGGTGAGGAGTGATATCATGCAAATAGATGCAATGAATCCTATGCCGTTAAAAACAGTGAAAAGGGCAAAAACTTCAGGATCATTAGCCATGTTAGCCTCTCCAGGCGCTACATATCTCATTGTAAAATCAGTACCAAATTTAGGTCTTCTGCTCTCTGGTGACAAAATACCACTGGGAGGGTTAAGCATTGCTTGGTATGTTAATGTTGCTATGAGTACAGCCACAACCATCAGCGCATTTTGGCTTTCCATTGATGATTCTTCTATTTCTTTTGTTAGTTCCTTCCAGATTTTTGATAGACGAGAAGAAGAAGAAGGTATTGTCCCTGATGATGGATTTGCATCAGGGTGCTGATCTATTGCTTGATCATTTCGATGACAAGCTATAAGGGTTTGATTTGTTGTGATCACTTCCCCAGATTTCAGTGCACCAGCATGGTGAAAGAGTTCAACCAGATGATACAAAGAGGATTCGTCTCCACTTTGAAGCATTAATTCTAGGACATCTTTGGGTGTGAATCCACTCGAGTTCACAGAATTTACATCAACCCCAGTAGCAATGGCATCTTCTCCAATTAGCATCCCTATGGTCTGTCCATAATATGCATTATGTGTCATTTGATCATTAAGAATATACTGGATACAATTTTAAAGAATACAAGCATCGCGTACTTATTTTAAAAAAATAGAATTCAATATAAAAAAAATGATTTTTTCATGTGGATCTCAAATTAATCCACTTTTTTAAAGGGAATTCGTGAGCTTGCATATCCTAAGACTATAAATATTATTTCTTTTTGGCTTATAAAATTAAATCCTAGTAGGGGTTTGTGCCATGAAGCAATTTTTTTGAAAGATTGACTTTCAAATACTATATATAATTAGTTCAAAACTAGATTGGAGTATGGAGTACTTGTTCTCTTAATTTGCATTTCCTTGATAAGCAAGCATGCAGGTGAAATGATACGCTAATGAATCATTTGCAGAGTAGATAAAAATATTAATACATATGAAACCCACGTACCAAGTTAACTTTAGACATATATTAACACTTGGTTTATCCTTTCTTTACAAGCAATCTACTACTCCCCATAAAACTCTTTATTGCATTGGATTACTATCATTAATTATTTACTTAGGAGGGTTTGAATTTAGAGATCATGAGTTAAAATGATTTGTGAATAGTAGAATAAAATATTATTAGAATATTATTTTTTAATATTATTATTATTTTAAAATTTAAAAAAATTAAATTATTTATTATATTTTATATAAAAATTTAAAAAAATTATAATAATGAATCATATTAACAGAAATTTTGAAATGAGTTGAGATGACACAATTAAAACTGATTGCAAAAGTACTCAGAACCGTTTGTACGAACCGAAAGACCGTCATATGAGTGATCATCATGGCTCGATTGAAGATAAGGGGAAATGATCTAAAGGCGCTCGGGATTGGAAAATATTGGAAGAGAGTGTACTCCCTAATCCTCAAAATGTAATTAGGAGTATTAATATATATATATATATATATATATATATTTATATGATGAATTAAAAAAGCATTGATATACGAAAAAAAACATATTATCTCTTTGCTCTATCTGATCTCTTAAAATGTTGCTGTTAAACTTCTTTGCCACCTGTCTGGCGGTAGTACTTTGAAGCAGTTAGTTACTTTAAGGCCTCTTTGGTTAGGTGATATGAGTTTAAATGAGTTGAAAAATATATAAATAGTAATAAAATAATTTATGAATGATAGTGAAATGATTTGAATTAAGATATTTTATGAGATTTTGATAAATTGGAGAGAAAAAATTAAATAAAAATATTATAAAATTAAAAATATTGTTAGAATTTAATATAATTTTTATTTTGAGATTTTAAAAAGTTAAATTATTTTTTATATTTTGTTTCAAAGTTTTAAAAAGTTATAAGGAATATTAGATAATACTTAGATGAAAGATTTTTTTTTTTTTTGATAAGTAAATACTTAGATGAAAGATTTTAAAATTTAAAATTATAAAGTGTTTGTATTTTAATGATATTTAGATGTTGAGATAAGATAGGTTGATACCATGCCATTTGTGAAACCAAACAGGGGACCTAAGTAAACTGTGAGCAAGGCTTTTACTTCTCCTCCTCATATGAAAGTTATTTGCTAATTAGGATCATTATACTCGGCCACGTGCCACCTAATGCAAATTATATATTTTTTAAAGAATTTTTAATATATATATATATATATTTCAATACATTAGTAGTCAATTTCTTAATCATTCAAAAATAATAAAAAATTGAAATATATGAAGAGTCAAACTTAGAAGGCAAAATAAGGGAAAACTAGCATTTTTCATTTGTTAATTTGTTTCTATGGAAGAGTAGATCATTGAGAGATGAGTAGATCATTCGTACACAAAGACTTGCTAAAGTAATTACCTCATGTTGTTTCCCCAACGTTGCCAAGTGCAATACTGTGTTCCCCTTCTTGTCCGTACAGTTCATGACCTCCATCATCATGTCCAGCCTCTTCATCTCTTCAAGCAAGACCCTGACAACTTCCAACTGGTTATTCTTCACTGCAAGATGAAGCGCCGTTTCACCTTGAGCCGTCACCTGTGCTAAAGACTCTTTACAAGCGAAAACCAGTACCCTCACAACATCAACTCTACCTTTGATCACCGCGCAATGAAGTGGAAGCTTGCCATCTTTTCCCTTCAAAAGACAGACATAAACTCCAGCATTATTCAAAAGCTCTCTAACTATCTCAACATGCCCATTTGCGGAGGCGATGTGCATGGGGCTAAACCCTTGTTGATTTAGCTCCCCAGCAAACTCTGGCTTTCGCAGAACAATATCTTTTGTGATTGCTGTATTTCCAGCCAAAGATTATATGTGTAGAGGGTTATCGATCGAGTTGAGGGCAACACGATGAAGTAAAAGCGGATCTTCTGCTAGTAGTGTGTGAAATGCAGCAACGTCGTCGTGAAAAACCACCTGAAACAATCTTGCATCCATCCTAGCTTCGTACGTACGTGTGAAATGCAGAGACGTTTTACGGTAAGAGCTAGCTTTTGGTGTTGATGATCTGTTTATTGAGGTTATCTGATCTTGCATTAGTACTGAAATGATAAACATAGTATATAGTTTAAAAGCCGGTACTGGATTACCTGCATTACCACGTCTAATATTCCATTTTTTGGCTCATGTTTTTTGGATTAAATGTGATCCCCACCACCTTCCATACCTATTGCTCATACCTTCAAAGAGAGATGTTAGTGCGGCAGCCTCCTCTTAATCCAGCAGCTGAGTCTTCTCTAAATCTAGGAAGATCACTAAAAGTTCACTTGTGTTGATCAATCATGATCAGGATGAAGTAGTACCCTCCCATCATCAAAAGCAACAACTAGCTATTTAATCTCTTGATGATTATCATGTAGTTAGAAAGAACTCTAATTTGTTTTCTTCCTCTCTATCTTTTTCTTTAGATCTCTTGCTGGGGTCTTTGGATTTGGAAATTATTACTTGGGTATGTACAGATGGGACTTTCGTCTTGACAGGCTAGCTATCGATCTCTCTCTCTCATCCATTAATATATAAAAGTTGTTTTGTCGTGGATCGATGCATGGTCCTATCAACGTTCATATGGTCTGACATTGCAATAATGGCTAGAACTTGGACACAACCTGTAGAAGAAGAATGAAAGATTTTAGCTGCATACATATTCACCGATTGAAGAAATCTATTCATCCTTTACTATTTATACTATATTTTACACTCTATATTTTATAAACTACTTTTTTTTAATTTTTTTTTATCAAATATATTTTTATATGAATAGTAAATAAAAAATTATAAATAGTTTAAAAAAAGTAAATTAAAAATTTTTTTTAAAAAATATTAAAAAATATGGAGTGTGGAGTGTAGGAAGGATGAATAGCAAAACCCTCACCGATTTATATGGTTTTGCTACATAACCTCTTACTATTCATCCACATTCCACACTCCATATTTTTTAATATATTTTTTAAAATTTTTTTTGAATTTATTTTTTTAAACTATTTCAAATTTTTTATTCACTATTCATATAAAAAATATTTGATAAAAAAAAATTAAAAAAAAATGAAGTGTAAAGTGTAGATAAATAATAGAAGGTTGAGAAGATTTTTTGTTATATATATATATATATTTACTGTAAAAGTCTAGTTGGGCAAGGCAACGTGGGGTAGTAATTGGCTATAGAAGAGACGGTGAGTCATGTACGGGTAATAGCATTTTGCTCTGAATATATATATATATATATATATATATATATATATATATATGTAGATGTTACCGTTCTTCTATAGGTAGTCAAGTTGGCGCATTCCTTGTGCACCCCTACTGACATGGTAGGATATTTTTATAAAACAGCACTGCTACAGGTATCTAGTTGGGGTACCTTTTGCGGAATCAGCTTGAGCCGATTCTATCAGCTCGAGCCGATATGAAAAAGAAAAGAAAAGAAAAAGAAAATAGAGTTGAAAGAAAACGAAATTCAATTTCAAGTCGAATTTGTTTCAAACCAGCGCCAAAAACATCAAGAAATTGAATCCAGTGCTGCCGACATCGACCCCATCCCAGATCAAGACACTGTGCCGTCGTGGGTAGTCAAGCAGGTGGTCGATTTCTGTGTTAGAGGGAGCATCGTCGTGCCGTCGTGGGTAGACCAAATCTGCTTGAACATGTTTTTCCTTCCAGATTCAAATTATTTTTCTATATCTTCTATTTTTATATTTTTCTAAATCTGACTTTATTTGCTGATTTCGGGTATGACTAGTTGAATCTATATCATTTTGATTGTGTAAAGATTATTATTTATTTTTCAAAGCATCGTACACAGATTCTTCACATTGGGTAACTTGTAGTTGAGAATGATTTAGAACTCTCAATCCAAACAACCAATCAAATGTGCAGATTTTGTATTTTTGAAAGCATCATACACAGATTCTTCACATCTCCTAACTTGTAGTTGAGAATGATTTAGAACTCTCAATCCAAACAACCAATCAAATGTGCAGATTTTGTAGTGCAGATTTTCTGTTTCAAAGCGAGGCTACGGCTGGGTGTTTTAATCTACGTTTTTCTCTTTCTAGGTTTGTTTTGCTTTCCTGAGTTTTTGACCAAGTAATGGTTGGGACTAAAGTGTTTGCAGAGATTCAAAACAGATACTAGGTGCTTAAAAGTTGGTGATATAAATTAGTTTTATTTTTAAAATGAGAAAATGCAATAAGTTTGAGCCATTCTCTGTGAGTCCAAACTAAAATATACTCATCGCAATTATACTCCCTGCGGTTAATCATAGGATGGTTGAAAGAAAAGGGTGAGTGAATCATAGGACATCTTGAGTTCTTTATATTGAAGTTGTAATTTTTTTTTCTTTTCCCCCGAGCAGGGGCCTTGTTCCCAATGTAGTTGTTTTTTTCACTATAGTTTTGTATTCAATAAATTATTGTTGCTTAATGGAGGTATAGAAAAGTTTAGTTTAGTTTAGAGTTTTTCATTTAGGATGGACTACTTGTTGGGCCAGTTTTAATTCCTCTTGTGGAATCATGCAGTTCATCCCCGATACAGCATGGGAAAAGGAGAAGAACACACATCTCCGCTAACACCATCTAGCTCAATTTCCCTAATCGCGGTATGTTATATTTTTTTCCATCCAAATTTGTAGGACTGTGTTGAGTTTAGTGTCATTGATTTTTTGTTCAGGATGCTTGTTACCCAACTCCTCTTATGACTACAAGCTCCGCTTCGAGCAGAAGAGTTGATATAGAGGAACCACTTGACTTTAGGCACAATGATATTCCATGTACCTCTTCTAGAGTTGAAGAAAGCAAAGACGATACACCAGATTTACGGGAAACTGGGGATGGCATTGTCGGAACATCTGAGTTAGAGGAAGAGGTTGATGGTGATATGAATGAGGAGAGAAAGTCAGGGATGGAGTTTAATTCTTTTGAAGAATTAATGAATTATTATAAGCAACATGCGAAGAAATGTGGATTTGGGGTAATGACAAGAAGGACCCAGAAGGGGGATGATGAGACAATTTGGTATGTCACCCTTGGTTGTGCACGTGGTGGGAAGGCCTAGAGTAGGACGTTGAATGTGGCCAGACCATGTCCGACAGGAAAGACAGAATGTAAGGCAAAGATTAATGCCTTAAAAGTTGATGGAAAGTTTCGATTGACAACAATTCATAATATCCATAACCACGGTCTCAGTCCAAATAAATCTCGCTTCTTTCGATGTAATAGAGAAGTGAGTGACTCCGTAAAAAGAGTCTTAGATATCAATGATCAGGCTGGGATTCGAATGAATAAGAGTTTCGGCTCTCTCGTCGTTGATGCTGGTGGATTTGAGAATCTTCCATTTTTAGAAAAGACTATCGAAATTATATCGACAAAGCAAGACATCTACGGCTTGGGAAAGGTGGTGTTGGAGCATTTCAAGAGTATTTTTGTAGGATGCAGTACAAAAATACCAGTTTCTTTGCAATTATGGATTTAGATGACGACGAAAGGTTAAAAAATGTCTTATGGGCAGACCCCCGTAGCAGGGTAGCCTACCAATACTTCGGTGATGTGGTCACCTTCGACACTACATACCTGACGAATAGATATGGGATGCCATTCGCACCATTTGTTGGTGTAAACCACCATGGACAGTCAATTCTGTTGGAAGCATGATTGATTTCCAGTGAGGATACAGAGACGTTTGTGTGGTTATTCCAGACGTGGTTGAAGTGTATGGATGGTATACCTCCAAAAGCTATTATCACCGATCAGGACAGAGCGATGAAAAACGCAATTGCTGTTGTATTTCCAGAAAGCCGACATCGACTTTGTTTGTGGCACATATTGAAAAAAGTCTTCGAAAATCTCTCCTCATATGCTTTATATAAAAGTGGGATGAAAAATGCATTGATGAAATGTGTGTATGACTCTCAAACTGCTGATGAGTTTGAGAAATCTTGGGATCAATTAATCACCACTTACAACTTGTATGAGAATGGCTAGCTAAAAAGTTTATACATTGAGCGTGAGCATTGGGTGCTTGCATTTTTGAAAGAGTGTTTTTGGGCTGGGATGAGTACAACGCAGCGCAGCGAAAGCATGAATGCTTTTTTCGATGGTTATGTCCATGTGAAGACAAACTTAAAAGAGTTTGTTGACCAGTTTGATAGTACTTTGAAAAAAAAATTGAGAATGAAAATACCACAGACTTCCACTCATTTAGCGTTACCATTCCATGCATATCTAGATCTCCAATCGAAAAAAGATTTCAAGAGTTATACACAAATGCTAAATTTAGGGAAGTTCAGCAGCAACTTACTGGCATTATCGTCCTGGATCCAGAGTTACTTAAGAGGAATGGTGCAGTAAAAACCTATCTGGTAGAGGATGAAGTTCGTGTGGATGAGTTCAGTAAGTTGGTTAAGTTCCTTGTGGACTTTAGTGAGGAAAATGCAGATGCCAAGTGTTCGTGTGGTTTATTTCAAATAAGGGGTATTTTGTGTAGGCACATTTTGGCCGTATTTAAATGTAACGGGATAAAAGCACTGCCAGAGAAGTACATTTTAGACCGATAGAGAAAGGACATCAAAAGGAGATACACTTTAATCCATAGCAGCTATGATGGAGGGAATCAGCGGCCGGATGCTAACAGATATTCAAGTCTATTGAAAATTTTTTATAAAATGATTACTCATGTAGCAAGTTCAAAAAAACATACTGAGGATGCCACACAAAAGTTATATGTTATGATTGATTTATATAGTGAGAATCAAGAACCCCCATCCATGACCCTCACTGGTTCCACTCTTGGTTGTACAACAAATGAGACAACGACAGTGGGTAGTTCAAAGCAAGTAATCAGTCCAGTAGTTGTCAGAGGGAAAAGCAGACCCCATCCAGACGAAGAATGCACTAGTAAACCGAAAACGTAAACAAGTGCACATACAACAATTTAACAATTTTAGTTATCAAAAATGCTACTTGCACATACATGTTTAGGCCAGTTATTTTATTAATGCACAAGCTAATGACCAATGCTACTTGTTTATTAGAGAGATGGAGGAGATACACCAGTGCCGAACATGTGCAGAAATTTATTTGGCCCATCAGAGATAGATATGTCCAATGTTGGTTACATGGAAGTATATTATTTTTTTATATTTATGTAAATGTTCCACTCATTTATTTATTAATTGTTTTTTTCACTAGCATGTTCAAGACAGATCAGCTAATGTCATTAGTGGAGCCCAGCTCCAAGAAACAGTGGTTGGGAGTCAAGAAAGTGTAAGATTTCTGTACTTTTAAGATGAAAATAGTAACATTTACATAAGACTAATATTTACAAATTAATCCTTACAGATGCAATTTGGGTTGGATGGATCATAACCGGTGCAATTTGGATTGGATGGATCACAATCAGTTCAACAGTGGTTGGGTGGCCCAGAGAACTAATTTACATAAATGGTGCATATATAGTTTTTGTGGTTGGGGTATTTATACCATTTTATTGAAATTAACTTGGATATGGGGCTGAGCCATGTAATCACATTTGGGAGTAGTTGATTTTTTGTAATCATTTTTTTGTAAAATGGAAACTGGATGGAATTCCAGTTTATATGCAAAAGTATTCTCAATTATATGCATTCAGTTTATATGCAAAAGTATTCTCAATTATATGCATTCAGTTTATATGCAAAAGTATTCTCAATTATATGCATTTTTTGTCTTACTTCAAAGTGCCTTCAATTACGTGTGGATGAGTTCGGTTATACACAGATTCATAGTGGGCATATTATATGCATACAATACGCCAGGTGGTCCACTATAGTGATAAGGTCTAAGTGCCTTCAGGTGGTGCATTATAGTGATGAAAACATACTGGGCAGATTAATTGCATCCAATACGCCAGGTGGTGCATTATAGTTTGCTGGTCTAAGTGAATTCAGGTGGTGCTTGTGAGTTCGGTGATATGCTTCATACTGGGCAGATATGTCCAAGTGCCTTCAGGTAGTGTGTTCGGCCACCTGGGTGAAATCTACCATTCCATGCAAAGATTGATTCACACGTCTGATCCGAATGATATTTTTATAAAATCTTATTTAAAAAGGTTTTAAAATTTAAATAGCTAGAAAATATTTAATATTTGTAATGTAAAATAGTTATATAAATATTGGTTTCTGCACTTTCTGAACCGCAAGCATGCATAGACAAATATAAAATAAAAATAAGAAGGTGCCTTCAAAGCAAATAAGGTAGATTCATCCAGTTTCTTCCATAAGTGATTTAACATAAAAATAAAAATAAAGTTCTGACTAACACTTCATTCATATTATGTTAGTCTTAAACTACAAAAAGGTTCTTTAAAGATTTATAACATCACCAACATATAAACAAGTTACATACACATAGCAACTAAGTTCTAATATTAATCCTAAGTCACTTATAGACAAGACAAGTAATATGTTACGACAAATGCAAAAGCTCAATACACTCGAAGAAGTGTGCGCAGACGTTTTATTTCAACTTCGCGTACAATAAGCGCCATCTCCTTGTTCACAATCTCCTCATTTCTATCGGATAGCGCCATCTCTCTCATCTCGATCTCATCCACTCTCTTATGGAGATCAATTTTGCTCTTTTCGATATCGTCAAGTATCTTCTCCAGCTCTTTCTTGGTTCTTAACATTTCATTGTTAATTTCTCGAACATCGGACTTTCTGTATTGATCCCATCTACCCACTTGAAATATTTACAATATGGCAATCCCTAATCATTTTAAACATATTTTGGAAACATGTTAGATTCACATAATATTAAATATAATGTTAAACATGAATGTTGTTACCTTTGTGTTGTACTTAGGACACCCTAAGAAGGGTCGTCCTGGATTTCTTGTTGTAGATTAGTATCTCAGTTGGGCTTCAAATTCACAGAAGCATAATGGTTGACCCATACGTTGTTTACCAACAGATGAAGAAGAGTCCATGGTGGATGATGACATATTCTTAAATTTAATCCAATAGAGTTTTCAAAAAATAGAACAAAAATGTGCTGAATAATAATGACAGCAGATTGCAACAATGTTTAATATTGACAGATAAAATTGAGATTCTATTGACACCTTAAGACCAAGACCAATATATCATTTTCTTTTTTTTTGTTCTCTCTTCTCTTAGGAACACTCCCATCAAATAAAAGAGGATGCTGGTGGATATTCAAGTCCTCTTCTGTGTTTATGTATGCACTCGGGACACCTCATAAAAACAAAGACCCATGTATATAGACCCAGATCTATACCAAGGAAGCATGGCAGGGTTTATCATTTCCATACTCGACCTTTATCATGAAGTAGTGTTTTTTGCTAACAAGTCAACAACGTGTACTCAGATCAATTAATCATGTACATGAGCATTGCTGGGAAAACAAACATGAATACAAAACAAATAGAGAAACTATATATTGTATACATTAAAATAAAGTAGAACAGATAAGAAAATATTATAGGATTGGACCAATATCTCATGTAAATGACTCATGTTTTATATATTAGCTATAATAGTTGACGATTATAAGAAATATTTTTATTTCATGAACAATCAACAAAAAAAAAAAAACAGAGTATATACCGATACAAGTTAGGGTTAGGGAGCCGATTTTGAATCTAAACGAATTTCGAAATTAGGTGCAATTTTTAATCTGAATAAAGTGCTATTTTGAATCTAAAAGAATTTCAAATCAAACATTAGGGTTAGGATTAGGGTTAGGGTTAGGATTTCCAGTTTATTTGAAATCATGTGTACATACCGAAATCGAAATCGAAATCGGTTGTTTAAGAAACACTAACAACCGAGAGATTTGGTTTAGGGCAAGAAGATGAGATCAAGAAGATGAGAACTGAAAGTACCTCCCTTAGTGTTTCTTCTTCCTGCACGTCGGTGGGGAAGCTTGTTTCAACCGAAGGAGATGACCACTCATCGTACCTCCCTGCAAAAATCTTCGTAGCTTGCTGTGTTCAGTGCTGGGTTCCATGGCCGTCCTCCCAGCTGAGGTGAGACTGAGGTGCTCTGTGGGGTGTGGGGTGAGCTCAGGGTTTGATTTCGGATGTAAACTGTGGAATCGGCTCATCCCTTCATTTTCATCTCTTCGTTCAATCCTATTCATTAAACGCACAGTTTCAGTAAAATGGTGCAAACGCACTGTTTCATTAAGCTACAGTGGCCACGGGTATGCAAGAGGTACGCATGCCGTGTGCAAGTAGCATTTTTGTTTGTACAATTAGATAAAATGCAAATCAAGCTAAATGAAACTTGAGGGAGAAGACGTCTGGGACTAAAGGTTGCTTTTCCTCTCACGAACCAGCTTGTTCCGACGATCAAGTTCTGAGTAGCTTGTTTCGACGATTTTCTGGCATGTCTCCGCACGTCTCTCTCACCCCTGATAATGTTTTCTTGCTCCTTCATTGTGAAAATACAGTGTTTTGAAACCAAAAATACCAATCTTGAATAGCCGTAATCTGCCTCTCTGCTACATCCACTCTTTAACAATAAGAGAAAGGGTCTTTTGTTTTTTTTTTTCCACTTACGAGTTGGGAAGATGCGAACAACCATGGTTGGTTGGTAGATTGATTGAGAGAGAGAGATATTAGAATCTTGGTGAATCTTGACTTTTTCTCTTTTGTGGTCCATTGCCATGTGATATTAAAACACTCAAATCATCTCACAATATAGAAAAGATATGCAGGGGTGCTTTCCTTATTGCCCAGAAAAAACATTATGGATTCTCTGTTTTTATCTTCTTTTTTTAAATATGGGTTTTGGGATTTTTTTTCTTCTTGACATTTTTTTAACTTAGGGGTTTTCAAAAGAAACTGAAAGAGCTAAGCAAAATAAAAGTGTAGCATAACTCATAATACAAGTTGCAATTATATGTTCAAGGATGATTAAACTTCTGTCTTTTGCAGATTCCCGAAGTGGGTTTTTGAAGAAATAAGAGAGATTAAGCCCTAGTTACAGCTGCAAAGAAAATGGTGCAAAGAAGAAGGTTCAGTTCGATTTACCTTTAGTGAAGAGAAGAGGAAAGAACATTTGGGTATACACCGTTTCGAAGAGGAGCTATGAAGAGAAATTGTTCTCAGTTCATGCGCACGATTAGCTGTGAAGAGAAGAGGAGCTGGAAAGACGTCTGGGGGATTTCCGTTTCATTCCAAGCTGCGCACCGTTTTATTTAACAAGTTGGTAGCTACATGGATTTCGTGCTCAAGGGGTGCACGAAACGGACTAACTTTAACTTTTTCCAAAATATTATAGCAATGACAAAAGAGAGTAAATGTGTATTTTTTTCTCTTTTTTTTTTATATATTTTTTATATCTTTAAATATTTAAAAAAAATCATAATATTATTTAAAAATATTTTTTTAATCATTAAATAAAAAAAAAGAATCGGTGGCTGCTTTCGGTGGACTTTATCTGTGGAGCAAGCGATTTCCTTGTTTAAAGGGAAGACAAGGAACATGTGAATCATGGGCAACTGTTTTTGCTACAAACTCGGGGCTTGCTTTGTTCAATGCCGATTTATGACCTTGTATGTTGACCCTAATCATTCTATCAACCTGGCCACGTTTTGGGTTTATGGAAATTGGAAATTTAGCTACAGCCGACAAGTAGACTTCAATAACCATATCCAAGCAAGTGTGTTTCTTTTCACTAAAGTCGATATCTCCTTTAAAAAAAGTGCCAAATTTTTAATAGAGCGCGAGGTTGGTGAAAGCCATTAATAAGAGTAGGATCTTATGCTAAGTTAGTTAAAAAGAAGGAAGTCATTCATTGCTCATAGGAAAGAGAATTATCCATATTCTTACCGTAATTATAAAAAAATTCTATAAAAATAAATTCACAAATTGATATGATTTGATATGATATGTCAGATTTTAAATTTATTTTTATTACAAAATAGATCTAACATATCACATGAAATCATGTCAGTTTCTAAAATTATTTTTATAAAATCTATTTGTGACCATATCACTTCTTGTTAAAAAAAAAAAAAAAAAACAACTTGGTGGCGTTTTCTCCCATGGACCCACCCCAAGTGCTAAAATATCAGCTATAACACGTTTCTCTTTTCCTTTTCCTGAAAATGAAGGAAAGAAATCAAGCTTTAGCAATTTATTTTGATAAAAATGGAGGAAAGATGGAAGCTGAAAAGAAAAAGTTAAGGGAGGAAGTAGCTAGCTGGCCTGGGCATCCATGCATGCACGGGTCATCCCAAACTTAAAATCGCTGTCCATTATGGTGATCAAGCTGTATCATCCTTTTGCTAGCTTTGATCCTTTCGCTATCCCTGGCCTAGAGAGTTTCCTTCTTGGTAGCAGCTATCCAACACGTACAGTGTTCTATTTTTAATTATTTTTGTTAAGAAGATGGATAGTACTTCCCAATTTTTATGATAATTTTTGTTAGGGACTAAATTGACTGGGTCAAACCCTTTGGAAACGTATTATTAAGGGAAGAGATAAAGCTAAGAGATAAGATAAGAAAGAAATAATGTAAAAAAATTGGCTCAGACTCCTAAAAGGAAATGTATCACAAGTCAAGTTGGACTCTATCACTCTAAGGAAACAACTTCTATATAAAGAGTAGCTCCCCTACAAATCTGACAGACTCTCTTCATGAACTCTCCACCAATTCTTTAGAGGAACTCTCCTGAGACTAAATTCGATCTCTCATTGTATAAAGTGATATGTGAGGCCATGAGACATTGTAAAATCATCACCTGATATAGTGGATTTTGCCCCCAACAACCCGTGGATGTAGGCTTTTATGCCAACCACGTAAATTCTTGTGTCTCTTTTTTATTTATTTTTATTTGCTTATTTATTATTTATTTCATGGATGAACGCGAAGAATACCATATCGAAGCCCGAGTCACCAACGTGGGTCGGGGATGACTTTTTCTTTCTTTCCATTCTGTTGTGCAATTTTTGGCATTAAGAACTTTCATTTTATTTTTAGAAAAAGAAATGATTTAGTTAAAAATTGACGTGACTTGATGTAATAGCTACATTAGATTGTAGAGTTGCTTTTATTGTAAATTAAATCTAACATATGATCGATAAATTTGTGAATTTATTTTTAGAAAAATGCTACTTTACCCATTCAATTTGTCCTCTTATTTTGACACCTCATGTATTTTAATTTTTTTTCTTTACTTAATAATTAAGGAATTGATTATTAGTGTATTGATATTTTTTTATATTTAAAAAAAAATTTAAATGATAAAATATATATATATATATATATATATATATATATATATAAAATTGAAAAGAAAAATAAAAGATCAATTTAGGCTAGCAGTCAAATGGAGCGGTGCTACTCAAGCAATAAAATAGCATCGCTCTTATTTTTATGAGTTATATTTATGGTTGTAGGAATTCTCTTTCACAAAAAACACCTAAGTAAAACTTTAACTTGGCATTACAAAAATCCCAACACATTTGGGGGCAAGAATTCTCATCTCAACTCATCATAACACTTTTTTCAAATTTTCATACAAAATATAATAAATAATTCAAAATTTTCAAATCTCAATACAACTTTTTCAAATCCCAAAACTAAAAAATAATATTTTAAACTTTAAAACAAAACACAAAATTCTCATCTCTACCCCCAAACCTCCCCTAGTGACAAGCACCTTATACATATTCAACATGATCTTCCGAAGAAACTTTAGGTGATCAGCATTCTTGCTTGTAAGATATCATAAGGTCTTATGTCGGGTAAAAGCACACTTCACAGTTACCTTTAAACACAAAACAAACGAAGGAAAAGTGACAATATTACAATCAAACCCCTAATCGATTACTTTTTGAGGAACATGATCTTGATCTTTTGATAGGAAGAAACCCCATTTCCTCAGCAACCAGAGCATGAACGGAGCAAACTCTGCAAAGACTCCCACTCCCATTAGCTTAACCACAACATACACAGTCATATCATTCGTAGGGGCAACATAGAAAACTTCGATAACAAAAGTAGCCGTCATTGAAAGCATAGCAAGCCGCAAGCTTGCCCTCAGAGGAAATCCTTTGGTGAGGAGTGATATCATGCCAATAGATGCAATGAATCCTATGGCGTTAAAAGCAGTGAAAAGGGCAAAAACTTCAGGATCATTAGCCATGTTAGCCTCTCCAGGCGCTACATATCTCATTGTAAAATGAGTACCGAATTTAGGCCTTTTGCTCTCTGGTGACAAAATACCACTCGGAGGGTTAAGCATTACTTGGTATGTTAATGTTGCTATGAGTACAGCCACAACCATCAGCGCATTTTGGCTTTCCATCGATGATTCTTCTATTTCTTTTGTCAGTTCCTTCCAGATTTTTGATAGACGAGAAGAAGAAGAAGAAGGTATTGTCCCTGATGATGGATTTGCATCAGGGGGCTGATCTTTTGCTTGATGATCATTTTGATGAAAAGCTGTAAGGGTTTGATTTGTTGTGATCATTTCCCCAGATTTAAGTGCACTAGCATGGTGAAACATTTCAACCAGATCATAGAAAGAGGATTCGTCTCCACTTTGAAGCATTAATTCTAGGACATCTTTGGGATTGAATCCACTCGAGTTCACAGAACTTACATCGACCCCAGTAGCAATGGAATCTTCTCCAATTAGCATCCCTATGGTTTGTCCATAATATGCATTATGTGTCATTTGATCATTAAGAGTATATTAGATAAAATTTTAGGGTGTGCAAGTATCGAGTATTCATTTTAAAAAATTGGAGTTCAATATTAAAAAAATAATTTTTTAAAGTGGATCTCAAATTAATCCTTTTTTTCAAAGGGAGTACGCGAGCTTGTATATCCTAGGACTATAAATATTATTTCTCTTTAGGTTAAAAAATTAAATCCTAGTAGGGTTTGTACCTTGAAACAATTTTTTTGAAAGATTGACTTTCAAATACTATATATAATTAGTTCAAAACTACATTGGAGTATGGAGTACTTAGGTTGCGTTTGGATCCTCAACCCAACTCAACTCAACTCAACTCAACTCAACTCAACTTATCATTACAATTTTTTCAAATCCCAATACAAAATATAATAAACAATTCAACTTTTTCAAATCTCAAAACAACTTTAATATTAAAAAATAATATTCTAATAATATTTTATTATCTCAACTCAACTCAATTTGCATTTCTTTGATAAGCAAGCATGCATATTGTTAAATGATAGTACGCTAATGAATCGTTAATCATTTGCCGAGTAGATATAATTACATATATATGAAACCCACGTTCCAAGTTAACTTTAGACATATATTAACGGTATTTGGGTTATCCTTTCTTTACAAGCAATCTAGGAGTAGTTTGGATTGAGAAATGAGTTGAGATGGTTTATAAATAGTAAAATAAAATATTATTAAAATAAAATATTTTAATTTTATTATTATTTTAAAATTTTAAAATTTTAAAAAATTAAATTATTTATGATATTTTATATAAAAATTTAAAAAATTTATAATAATGATCAGATGTATTAATGTGAGTTTTGCAGTGAGTTGAGATTGCACAACAAAAACTGATTGCAAAGTCTTCAGAACCGTTTGTACGACCCGAAAGGCCGTCATATCAGTGATCATCATAGCTCGATTGAAGATAAGGGGAAATGATCTAATGGCGCTCAGGATTGGAAAATCAAAAATTCTACTCAACCTCCTACTATTCACACTATACTCCACACTCCATCTTTTTTTTAATTTTTTTTATCAAATATATTTTTATATGAATAGTGAATAAAAAATTATAAATAGTTTAAAAAAAATAAATTCAAAAAAATATTTAAAAAAATATTAAAAAATATTAAAAAGTGTGGAGTGTGGAGTGTGGGGAGGATGAATAGCAAAACCCATATATATATTATGATGATTTAAAAACGCATTGATATACGAAAAAAAAAACATATTATCTCTTTGAACTATCTAATCTCTTAAAATGTTGCTGTTAGGTTATGTTTGGATGTTGAGCTGAGTTCAGATGAATTGAATTATTTATAAATAGTAGTGAGTTGAGTAGTGGAGGGAGTTATGTAAGGCTTATCTAAACTGAGTTTAAAGTATGTTTAGATGTTAAGATGATTTTAGTACTTTTTATGGGAAATTGAAAAAGGTTGTGGGTCACACATATAAAATGTTTTAAGTTGAAAAAAGTTGTGGATCTCACTTGTAAGAAGGTTTTGAGTTAGGATAAGTTTGGTAATTTGAGAATTGAGTGTTTGGATGTTAGATTAAGTTTAAAGTTAGACTGAACTCAACTGAGCTCAATTTAGTTTGAGAACCAAACACAGCCTAACTTCTTTGCCACCTGTCTGGCGGTAGTACTTGAAGCAACTAGAGCTACTCCAAGCCTCTTTGGTTATACTGGTTATACAAATTATATGACTTTAGATAAGATGAGAAATATATGAATAATAATAAAATACTTTTTGAATAGTAGTAAAATGGTTTGTGTTAAGATATTTTATGAGATTTTGAGAAATTGGAGAGAAAAAGTTGAGTAAAAATATTATGAAGTTAAAAATATTGTTAGAATACAATTTTTATTTTGGGACTTTAAAAAGCTGAATTATTTTTTGTATTTTGTTTGAAAGTTTTAGAAAGTTATAAGGATTAGGTAATACTTAAATGAAAGATTTTAAAATTTAAAATTGAAAAGTGTTTGTATTTTAATGATATTTGAATGTTGAGATAAGATAAGTTGAAACCATGTCATCTATGAAACCAAACCGGATCTAAGTAAATTGTGAGCAAGGTTTTTACTTCTCCTTAGATGAAAGGTATTTGCTAATTAGGATCATTATAGTCAGCCCTGTGCCGCCTAATGTAGATTGTAATGTTTTTTAAACGTTATTTTTATTATATATATATATCAATACATTAGTAGTTACTTCTTTAATTATTAAAAAAAATAAAAAATTGAAATATATGAACAGTTACTACAAGGAAAAAGGCTTTTAGCAGTGCTATAAATTCGCCACAAAAAGCTTGAAAATCGATGCAAAAATTTTTTTGCAGCATTTTTTGAGTCGCTGCACATTGGATGCCAAAGAATGGATGCTTATTCTTTTTACCAGCGATTTAGAAAAATTCGCTGCAAATAAATCTATTTCCGGCGCAAAAAAATCGCCGCAAATAGTAAATACAAACGCCACAAAAAAACCCTATGATTGCTGCTATAATCGTTGGGAAACATTATTTTTGGCGATTATTTTTCGCCGCAAATATATCCTAATTCGCCGCAAAAGGCATTTTAACCATGGTTAATAGACACTGCGAGTAGTTTTTGCGATGCTATGTTATGCTGCAAATAACTAATTTCGGTGATTTTTAGTCGCCAGAAATAATGTTACAGTTTAAAAAAATATTAGCGGCGATTAAAAATCGCCGGAAATGGCCCTTTAGAAAATTAAAAAAAAATTGTATTAACCAAGATACATGATACATTCATATTATAGCCTTCAAATCTGCCTCCAAAAGCAGGCCACCTAAGTGTTCCATATAAATCCATATGCATGCATTTGCACTACAACATATACTCTTCTACAAAATTAAAAAAAAAAAACTTGTACTTCAACAAAATAAATGCAATAAAATGGTGTGGGTAAACTGTAAATTGTACAATCTATTCATGCAAATATTTCTGGTGAATAAGGCATCTAAAATTATGATATAATTAATACACTAGTAAATATGCTAAATAGCATGTACAAGGAATGAACTACAATATTACCAGTAATTCTTCCAAGTTGTTTATGAAGTTGTCAATTCTCCCTTGCAAATAGACAGGGTTGCCCTCAAAAGATTGGCTACTGCCTGCTGTTCAGCTCAGTTTTTGAGGCTACAATTCAAAAACCAAATACATAAAGCTTCATCCCTCAAAACCAGAAAAGAAAAAAATACTCCTACTTTCAGCATAAAATAAAATCAACTCAGCTGATTAGAAAAGTGGTTCTTCCACAATTTCATCAAAAAGGTCTATCAAAGCTTTCACTTTGATCGAGTCCATCCCAACATCATGCTCAATTTCAAAAAAATAACCTTAGTCTGATTTTGCTGTCTATCGGCAAACTTGTTCCCTGCTTTGCTTACCATATTTGAAAATTAGTAGCTAGAACAATAAATTATAGGTGTTGCTCACAAGGTTGTAGAATAATACATATGAATATATCATTCATAATATTATGATGGTGCTCACAAGGTTTTTCTGTAGGTTTATAAATGAAGATGGTGGTTGTTATATCACATCAAAATTGATTCACCATACACCTCGGGCTGTAAGCTCTAAGCTAGTCATAACTCATGACTCAGGCTGTATCACGATTGACATGCAAAGCACAACATACAAGTGTGCTTGAATGTTCCCTTGAAAAAAAAAATGGAAATACATTAAAAATGAACTGGTTTGCATACATAGAATATACATACTTTATATACATATATATATATATATATATATATATATATATAATCTTTGCACCAACAAAAATGGACCAAGACTTCATTAGTACTGATCACAGAATGGACCAAGACTTCATTAGTAAGGATGTCAAGTCATGCAACTTAGTGACAAAGCTACCATTCAAAGTGCATCCAAGAAACTTATGCAACCAACATTTAGTAGGCAAAAGCTACAAAAGGCTATTGAATTTATACAGGTGATACCTGTCATTTGCTAATGCATTGTGGAGCCTCATAATCACCTCACACTTACCTCTTAATAGTTGCCCATTCCTAACCAAGTTCTAATTAAATAACATTAATTAGTTAACAGGGGTCTCTCTTCACCAACAGCCTTTAATGTTACACTACGCATTCCACCATTTTCCTTAACCTTCATTTATATATAAGTGACTATTATCAGAAAACTAAACATCATTGCAGCTTCCATGCATATTAATTTACAGCATGTACATAAAACACAACCACATTAGGGTTCAAGAAACACAAAACACATCACAAACTACACAACCATCTCATTACTTCACAAAACACAACCACATCACAAACTTCACATTAATCTCATCACTTCACATTCACGGTTCGCAACACAGAGCACATTCACAATAAACAATAATCGACAGAACACCTTTCACAATATCATTTAAGCTTCACAAGCATAATAATTATCAAGATATGGAGATAGAAATTATACCACGATTAGGGGCTGAAAATGTTGTGTCTTGCTACTGTCCGGTGGTTTAGTTGTGCTGTGATGTACCCTGTGGTTGTCCAAGGTAGTGGAAAAAGGCAGAGGGACTCTGGCGGAGGCTAACCATGGGCGGTGGCACTGGGCTGAGGAGCAAAGGACCGTGATGGTCTCGATTGGTGGCTAGGAAGCTCACGATGGGGTGGATTTCAGTGTTGTCACGGTAGGTAGGGGCTTTGTAGATGGTGGCAGGGGTTGTTTCGAGGAGGGTCACGGGGTTCTACACTGGGTGCAGTGGTTCAGGTAGTGGGTGAAGGAGATAGTGACGACGGCTTGTGGTGGTGCTGGGAGTGCACAGCGACCACGCCTGGTGAAATACCGAGAGAGAGACAGAGACAGAGAGAGATCGTCGCACGGAGAGGGAAACTTGCGGCTGAGCCGTGCCTCGGTCCTGCTGGGGTGGTTCCTGGCGACTCACGGCTGGGCAAGGGCTTGTCCTAGTAATGCCCTAAGGAAAAAACGAAGAAGACAGAGGGGGGAGGGGGGAGACAGATGGAGGGAAATGAGGGGAAACGAGAGGAAAATGAGAGGGAGAGGGAAATTAGGGGAAACGAGCGGGGTTTTAAATTTTATAATCTTTTTACAGCGACTTAATATCACCGCCAATAATATCTAAAATGGCCTCAAACCTTTTCACGGCGACAATCTTCGCCGCAAAAAAATCTATTGTGGCAGATTTGTAAACTCGCTGCAAAGTAAATTATGCTACAACGAGAAGTAATTATTGCGGCTGATAAAGTCGCCATAATAGATATAAAAGTCGCCGCAATAAAATAACAGTTAATTTCTGCATCTCCGTTTTCCAAAATCGTAATTTTTTTTGTGACAATCGAAAAAATCGCTAGGAATAGATTTTTCTGGCGATTTTGAAAGTCCAAAAATTGTTGCAAAAGGCCGCTTCGCAATTGCGGCGATCAACGAACTGTCGCAACAAGTTTTTTAGATATGTTGGCGAATTTTTTGGTCGCAAAAAGTGAATAAACGCTGCAAAAGATCAATTTAGTATTTGTAACGGATATGTTCGTCGCAAAAAATAAAAAAATCGGCGCAAAAGATCAATTTCAAAATTTTATGTAAAAAGATTGCGACGATGTGAAAATCGCCACAATTAAGGACTTTTTGCGGCGATTTTATTTCCAACAAACAAAAAATCGCCGCAAAAATCCACTTTTCTTGTAGTGAGTCAAACTCAAAAGGCAAAATAAGGGGAAAACTAGCATTTTTCATTTGTTAATTTAATTCTATGGAAGAGTAGATCATTGAGAGATTAGTAGATCATTCGTACAGTTCATGTTGTTTCCCCAACGTTGCCAAGTGCAATACTGTGTTCCCCTTCTTGTCCGTAATGAGCTCCATCATCATGTCCAGCCTCTTCATCTCTTCAAGCAAGACCCTGACGACTTCCAACTGGTTATTCTTCACTGCAAGATGAAGCGCCGTTTCACCTTGAACCGTCACCTGTGCTAAAGACTCTTTACAAGCGAAAACCAGTACCCTCACAACATCAACTCTACCTTCGATCACCGCACAATGAAGTGGAAGCTTGCCATCTTTTCCCTTCAAAAGACAGACATAAACTCCAGCATTATTCAAAAGCTCTCTCACTATCTCAACATGCCCATTTGCGGAGGCGATGTGCATGGGGCTAAACCCTTGTTGATTTAGCTCCCCAGCAAACTCTGGCTTTCGCAGAACAATATCTTTTGTGATTGCTGTATTTCCAGCCAGCGATGATATGTGTAGAGGGATATCGATCGAGTCGAGGGCAACACGATGAAGTAAAAGCGGATCTTCTGCTAGTAGTGTGTGAAACGCAGCAACGTCGTCGTGAAAACCACCTGAAACAATCTTGCATCCATCCTAGCTTCGTACGTACGTGTGAAATGCAGAGACGTTTTACGGTAAGAGCTAGCTTTTGGTGTTGATGATCTGTTTATTGAGGTGATCATCTGATCTTGCAATGGTACTGAAATTATAAACATATTATATAGTTTAACAGCCGGTGGATTACCTGCATTTCAAGTTTCATGGGGATTAGAAATTAATAATAGTTAAGTCATGTCGGTTCCCGTTGCTTGAGAATGTCTATTCTCTTGTATAACTTTTGGCCTTTCTGTTATATATCTATTATATCTTTATATATAAAAAGTGTCTATCTAACAGAAAATTGTTAGTTTAACGTTTTTTTTTGTGTTTACCGTTAAAGTTAACGCAGTTTGTCAAACGTCCGTGTACTATTAAATTGCCATCTGTCAGCCATCATAAAGGCCTGGGTTTGAGGGGGATGAAAATGGCCTCTAATGAACCTCCTGCATGTAGAGGGGAGAACCGCATGTATTTATACATATCTGTGTAGAGGCTTGCTCCGAAAAATCTCCCATATCTGTGTGGCTTGCTCCCCTGTGGCCATCGACAAGAGATTTGTGGCCATCGACGAGAGTTTGATTTTTGGTCATTCATTTTCGGTCAGTCCAGTTCATCCTAAACAATAAACCTTGAGTTTTATTTTTTTTTTCTTATTCCTGTTTGGCTGCTGAGAAAGTTTTATTCTATTGAGCGTGTTGATTAGAAAAAAAAAAAACTGTGGGTTTATCTGGATCATGTCTATTGGTAGAACAAACATAATACAATATATCGCAAGATAAATATTTTTAGATGCAGAATAAAAAATATAAACAAGTTACAGATCAAGTGGGTTCCAGATCGATGGGTTCAACAGAGAAGAAAATGGCCTGGGTTCGAGGGAGATGAAAATGCGCTCAGTGGAAGGAGAGGAAATGGATGTGAGAAGAGAGACGGGGGAAGAGAGAAGAGATAGTGTAGAATGGATGTGATTCCACCGTAATTTCAATAAGTCCCCCTACGTGTTAAAATTCTACTGGCAGGTGTAAAAGTTAAATAGACACCCGACGGTTTGATGTTAATCTCTATCATAAAGTGCCTATCATCATTGTCTGTGAACAATAAAGTGCCGAGAAAAAAAGTAAGAGGTAGAGAAAAAAAGTAAGCTTAGGAATGGGGCATATGGAGATAGCAACGAAGGCAGTGTGAAAAGGACGAATAGAAAATTTCAACGATAAAGGCAAGTAATTAAGATAAGAGGCAAGTAATTATCTTAATTTACTAAATTAAGATAATTTAGTAAATGCAACTTCTATTTTCACAAAAAAAAAGGTTCTTTGAAGTTGATTGTTAGCCAATATCATAACTAAGTTGTTGGTAATCTCTTTCAGTGTCTTTTAAGGAGTGTCATTTTGTTAGAATTTTAGATGACGAGAGATGTGGATTCCGAATTCAAAACTTATCTAACTATTTCTTGAAAACTAAACACACCGTGAAAGTTTCGTTATATTTTTCAAACACCTTGATTTCTTTGCACCCTTTTTTTATGTATATTGCGACGTGCATTGGTTTCTAGATATATTAACAAGATGAGATGAAAGGTTTTGGATTTTACTTTTTGTGTGCTATAGTTCTCATGTAAGTAGTTAATTACATAAACATTACATTATTATTTAATTAACCGAAAACATTATGTTCTTATTAATGAAAAATTATTTCTTAACAAAAACAAATAAATATAAACTAAGTAAACGTGCATTGCACGTTGCTTTCACCTAATATATATATAAGTGCGAATAAGGGATAAACAGTGTTTCGCAGGTGATCTCTTATGTTTTGTCTTTCTTTCTTGCTTCTGCCGACTTCTGGTTAATGTCTTTTTACATTACTTTTCATTGAGCTTATCTCTTCCACACCAAAGGAAGTGGAGGATGCTCTTTTTCAGATGAATGGCCTCAGCTCAAGTTTTCCTGCTTTTTCTTTCAAAAGCATTGAAAAACAGTAGGTGCACAGGTTAGTGATGCAGCTTTTTTTGTTCTTTAACTCTAATGGGAACCTAGCTGAGATCAACAGTACCTATATTACTCTCATACCAAAGAAAAAATCACCTACTAAAGAGTCAAAATTTAAGCTCATCTCTCTTTGTAATGTTTTGTATAAGATAATCTCAAAATTTATTGCCAATAGACTTAAAAATATAATGTCTTCTATAGTAAGTCCTACCCAATCAGCTTTTGTACCTGGTAGGCTAATAACTGATAATGTAATTGTGGCTTTTGAGGCAATGCATACTCTGAAGTGTAAGATGGCAGGTAAAGAAGACTATATGGCACTAAAGCTTGATATGACTAAGGCTTATGATAAGGTGGAGTGGAGCTTTCTTAGAGCTGTGTTAAACAGATTAGGGTTCAGTTCTCAATGGATTGATATGGTGATGAAGTGCATTGAAACAGTTTCATATTCAATTTTGATTAATGGAGTTCCTCAAGAGTCTTTTCAACCAAGTCGAGGCATACGTCAAGGTGATCCCCTTTTTTCCATATCTATTTATTCTTTGTCCTGGGGCTCTTAGTAATTTGATTGGAAAAGCTGAGGAAAGTGGCTTGATACATAGGGTGCCTGTGGCTAGGGGTCAGATTAGGATCTCTCATCTTTTCTTTGCGGATGACAGTATTCTTTTTTGTAAAGCAAATGCAATGGAATGGGGTAGGCTGTTTGGATTACTCAGAATCAATGAGGAGGTTTCTGGTCAGCACCTAAATTTGGATAAAACCTCTATTATTTTTACCAAGAACACCTCAAAAGTAACTCAGGATTACATACTTTCCATAGCTGGGATTAAGGTTGCAATGACTTATGAGAGGTATCTTGGTTTGCCATCAATAGTAGGTAGAGCCCGACACCAAACTTTCAAGGGTATTCTAGACAAAATCAGACTGAGGCTAAGCAATTACAAATTAAAAACCTTATCATAGGCAGGAAAGGAGATTTATATTAAAGCTGTTGTGCAAGTTTTGCCAACTTACACTATAAGTATTTTCAAATTGCCTAACTCTTTATTAAAAGCAATCAATAGTGTCATTCATAATTTTTATGGGGGCAACAACAAAAGGAACACAAAATCCACTGGGTTTCATGGAAAATGATGGGTAAAGCCAAATTTGAAGGAGGAATGGGGTTCAGGGACCTGGAATGTTTTAACAAAGCCATGCTTGCAAAACAATATTGGAGGATTATTCAACAACCAGATTCACTAGTAGCTAAGTTGTTGAGTGCCAAGTATTTTAGTGCTACAAACTTTCAAGCAACTAAGATGGGTTCTAGGCCATCATATATTTGGAGGAGTTTCCTTGCAGCTAGACCACTCATTGAAGAAGTTTCTTACTGGAGAGTTGGGACTGGCAGGGACATCAAGATATGGACGGACAAATGGTTGAATCATTTTAATCCGTTGAAAGTTTTCAGTCCTGTCAAGGTATTAGATAGTAAGGCAACAGTAGCAGAGATGATCGAGCTTATATCAAAGTAATGGAAAAGGGATCTGATTAAAGAAATATTTGTAGAAAAGGAAGCTGAAACCATTCTAAGGACTCCTATTAGCTCTCTGAATAGTAGAGACAAATTAATTTGGAAGGGTTCCAATTCAGGTTGCTTCTCTATCAAGAGTGCATATCACCTGGAAAAGAGCTTGGCAGCAAATGAACAAGTTTTGTGCAACAACAAAGACAAGGATATCTGGAAGCAGATTTGGCAACTTAAAGTTACCCGGGGACAAAGTGTTTATATGGAGGGCCTGCCTCGAATCTCTTCCTACTCAACTCAATTTGTTCAAAAAGAAGGTGGTGGATAATCCCTTATGTCCGATATGTTGTATGGAAGAGGAAACTGTAGTTCATGCTTTATGGAGATGTGAGTCTGCAAGGGATGTGTGGAGTCAGTGTTCTAAGAGGCTACAAAAATGTTTCATTTAACATACATCTATGCTGCAATTTGTAGAAGTTTTAATAGACTCATTGGAAGAGAATATTGTGCAAGAATTTGTAGTAGTGGCTAAGAAGATTTGGTGGAGAAGGAACAAATTTGTCTTTCATAATGAGTTCTCTCACCCAAACTCTCTGGTCAAGGAAGCAAATAATACCTTAGATATGCTAGTCGAAGAAGCAAGGAAGGACTACAATCGACTCAAGTCAGAGTGTACATCTGCAGAAGTGTGGTCTCCTCTTGGAACAGATTGGTTTAAAATCAATTGGGATGGGGCTATTGACAGATTGGAGTTGGTATCTGTGTTAGGGACAGTAACGGTCAGATTATGTCAACCATGAGGCTTAGAAAATATCTCTTTCCTGATCATTTATTGGCTGAGGCATTTGGAGCTTTACAAGCAATTAAGTTTGGTTTTGAACTGGGGCTTAGGCAAATCATTGTTGAGGGAGACTCCTTGTAGGTGACAACGGCTATTAAGGAAAATTTTGAGCCATGGAGCAGTGCAAGTATGTATGTGAATGAGGCAAGATTTATTTTTAAAAACTTTGCCAAGTGGGATGTTTCTCATATTAGGAGAAATGGTAACAAAATGGCTTACTTGTTGGCAAAAAATGCTCTTTCCATTTCAGATGAAATTGTAACGATGGAGGAATCCCCTCCTTGTATTTCATCTTTATTATAATGGAATGTGATTAGAGTTTTTCTCAAAAAAAAAATCTCTTTCACAGGTTTTGTATTTATTTCATCTTAGCTCCCTACAAATATTTTATTTGCTCTTTTTTTGTTTTCTCATTTAGGTACTGCTTAGATATAAAAATACTATCAATTCATCTTATCTTATTATTATAAAAAAATATTTTTAATGATATTGTGAATTTTTTTTTTTAATGTTAAAGGGTATAAAAAATTGAATAAAATAAATTAAAAAAATAATTTTTTTCATCCTTATCGAGACCCATCTCGGAGGGTGTAGCACTGCTCTTAGGCCTTAGATGTGAAAAATGAGTAATGTTACAAATCGGTTTGAGTTTTACGATTGGACTATAGTATTTTTTTTTTCCAAATTGATACCAACTCTTCATAAAATTTGAATAAAAAACCAAAATCTTGAAAATTAAACTTTAATGTTGTGCAACATTTTATTTCCTTTAATTTTGAATTATGTAAATATCGAATTAAATTGTTACATTTTAGTATAAATCTAATTTTTCCCTTTTATTAATGATTTTTCTTTAATGATTTATTAAGAAATAAACTTAATTTTTTTTTTCATTTCCCGATAAATTGAATAGTTTATTAATTTACCTGAAATTAATTACACTATTTGAGGTAGATCTACAGTTTCTAATGTATATAGTTTGTTTAATTTTTTTTAAATGTAAAGGATGATACTTTATAAAATATATGATTAAATTATTTAACACTTATCGCTGTAGTTTTGAATTTTAAAATTAACATATTATATATTTATTTTGAAAATAACAAATATACAACATACGCATTCAACTATAACTATTAAGAGTAATAATAGTTGGTTGGTTAGTATAATTACAAATCTTCATAAGGAAATAAATTATAACTGCTTAATAATTTAAAAATATAGTATGTCATTATTACTATTTTATTTAGCCAAGTGTGAAAATGTTAAATAAATTAATATTTTTCATTGTTATTATTTCTAATAGTGCTTCTGTTTTGGTAATATTAAAAAATGGGTTATGAAAAATTTTGAAATAAATTAAGATGATCTGGTTTACATTCTTAAACTAAGATCAACTAAATTGCTTTTGGAGTAACGCAATGATTTAAATCATTATTATTATTGCTGAATAATATGATATAAAATATGTTAATATATATTAGAACATTTTTAATTTTTTCCTTCTCTAAAAATTTATATAATGTTGGAATATATTTTTCTTTTACATATTTATGAATAAATGTTTAATAATTACTAGCAAATTATCTTCTCATAAAGAAAATAAAATTAAAACTATTTTTTTTTTCAATATTATAATTCGTAATAAAAGTTTAGTATTAATATTTTTATTATTAATTTAAACTTTCATTAAAATTTTCTTATTAAACTTTTCCATTATATAACTAAATAAAACACTGACTATATGGATCTATCATTTCTGTTAAGTTTATATTAGGTTTACCTCAAGTTATATAAATCCATGACTTGTTTTAACTTTGTTTAAAAATATTTCTTCACTTCCTCATTTCTCATTTGCTATCAATTTTTATTTTTTATATATTTGTAATTGAACACAAGTGCAATGCACGTTGTCCCTTACTAGTATCTATTTTATGGATAAAAGAAGTTATTCAGGAATGAACAGTTGAATTTCAATCCTCTATTTTTATCATTTCCCATTTTAAATCCCTCAAATTTTCTTTCATCTGCTCGCACTTCTAAGTTTTTAGCCCTCTATTTTGTTTAGTTTCCCTTTTAATCCCTCGGTTTGCTTTACTTTATTCCAATTTTATGTTTTTGTCCCTCACATTCGTGAACAGTTGCTTTTCAACAACTTTTACTTTACTTATTTGTCTTTTTTTCTTATTCACATATTTACTTTTTTACCCCTCTTTTTTACTTTATTTATCTTTTTTCTCCCCCATTTCCTCTTCGTTTTATTTGCATTTTTACGTTTTTACTTTATTTTTACCCCTCTTTGTTTATTTATATTTTTTTTATGAAAAAAGCTAAATACAGTCACCCTACGCAGCCGTGGTGCAATCGTGGGCCCACCTCTCCCTTATATGCCCCCTCTCCCTTTTCCTTCAACCCCTCTTTCTCCTTCTGCATCTCGGTCAATGTGAACTCCATGCACGATCTTCACTTCTTCTTTTTTTATTTTTTTTAGAGAGAGAATCCATAACTTATTGAGATTTTGATAACTTTTTTTTGCGAACTTAAACAAGAACATCAAATTGGACTGGACAAACTGACACCACACTAAGGAGGAAAAAGAATAATGGAACTATGGACAGCAAAAAATGGACGCAATTTGGAAGCAGCTAACATCTTTGATTCTTTGGTGATCTTTGGTTCAAGCTTTTATGTCTTGTGGGAGTTAGAGACAACACTGTCTGGTTCTTATAGTTTCTTCCTTCATAAACGGCTTGCAATTTTAGGAGAAAGTTGCGAAGTGAGTTTGGGAGAACTGAAATTGGGTTTACAAACGGTGAGAGATTTGTAAATTACGAACTAGGAGAGATCTCAGAAGTGGGTTTGCAAATTCTTCTTCAACTTTTTTTTTTTAATTTTTCATTAATACTGACGGGACGTTTGCGTCAATGATTGCACGCCGACTCCCATTCACAACTGTACATAGTGGAGCTGTTTTTTTATTAAGTACCGCTACATCCCTCGAGGGATGTAGTCTGAGAAACCACCAAAAAGGCAAAAATAATTTCTTATTTTTCTTTTTTTTTTTTCATATATTTTTTTAATCATCATAAACATTTTTAAAAAAAATTCATAACATCATTAAAAAATATTCTTTAATCACTAAGTGAAAAAAAAAAAAAAACCTCATTCGGGACACAAATTTGGGTCCCAAAGCATTTCTGTTTTTTATTGAAATAGGGCTTATTAGCAGGGGTGTCAAATCGTGTTAACGGGTCATGTTCATGTTGTGTCAAGATATATATATTATACTATATAAGTCAACCCTAACCCGACCCATTAAGCTTATCATGTCAAAATTTCAAATTCTAACACAACTCATTAACATAATGTCGTTTTGACTCGTTTATATAAATGGGTTGAATAGACCCAAAATTAACCCATTTGAACTAGTTAAATTTAACATAATTTTATATAAATGTTAAAATCACAATAGTTATAAAACTAATTAGAAGTCTAAAATTACAATCCAAACAATAAAAATATCGAAATTAAAATCTCAATAATTTTATTTTTTAGGTATAAGAGTAAAATTGTGATTTTAACTTTCTTAATCAGTCATAATGGATTATAACGGGTCAAAACGGATTGACTCGTTATCAACCCGTTAAACAACCGTGTCTTAACAGGTCAACCCGTTTTGACCCAAACCCGTTAAGGCTAAGTCCTAACCCGCTTTTATCGTGTTGTGTTCGTGTTGAGTTAACGAGTCATGTTGCATATTGTCACCCCTACTTCTTAGCAACTTCACCATGACACTAACGTTAGATACAAACATTACTTGCCCGAAATGAGGAAAAAAAAAGTAAGAAACGAAAAAGAAGATTCAAACTTATTATTATTATTATTATTTAAAAAAAAAAACAAGGTATTGGATTGTGAATATGGGTTTTGAATTTACAACTCGGATTCATTCGGGTTTCAGCCCAGGTCTGACCTGGGCTAACCCAGTCCGGGTTCCAGTCCAAGTTTGAAATTTGGATTCCGGTCCGAGTATGTCCGGGATAAACAGTCTAGTACCGAATCGAATTCTTGCTCATTGGCTTCTGGATTTGTTTCTTCTACAGTGTTGTGGTGTAAGGTATTGCCAAGAGAGGAGATGTATTGGGTCGGAATTCACTTTGCTTGAGAGTGTCTATTCTCTTGTGTAACTTTTGGCCTCTTATATATATATATGTCTATTCTAGGAATAAAAGAGGCTATCCAGGAATCTACAGTAAAATTTCGACCACATTTTTATTTCAGGTTTGTCCTTTTGTTTTGATTTTTTTTCTTTCGTATCCCTCTATTATTTTAATTTTCAAATTTTCTTTTATCGTACAGCTTTATCTTTTATGTGAGGGTATTTTAGACCAAACAAATCAAATTTACAGTAAAACTTTGACCACATTTTTATTCCAGGTTTGTCCTTTTATTTTGGTTGTTTTCCTTTTGTATCCTTCTGTTATTTTAATTTTCAATTTTGCTTTTATCGTAGAGCTTTGTCTTTTATGTGAGGGTATTTTAGAACAAACAAATCGAATCTACAGTAAAATTTTAACCACATTTTTATTCCAGGTTTGTCCTTTTGTTTTGGTTGTTTTACTTTCGTATCCCTCTATTCTTTTAATTTTCGATTTTGCTTTTATCTTACAGCTTTGTCTTTTATGTGAGGGTATTTTATACCAAACAAATCATAGACATAACTAGCAATATTTTTTCTCTCCCTCCCTCACCACTTTTTCACAAAACTCTCTCTATCTCTCCTAACAACCTATCTTCCAAATCTCTCTCTAGCTTTCTCTCCCTCTTATTCTCTCTATTACTGAACCACGCTACCTCTCTCTCTCTCTTTTCATGTTCATGTCATTGAAGCTGGTTTGAAGATTGTAGGTTTTTTTTTTTCATGTTTTGATCTTGGTTTGAGGATTGCAGTTTTTTTTTTTGGCAGGTTCTTTTCACTGTAGTCTTCACAAAAACATACACAAATCGGAGGCGTGGAGGGAGAGTGGGTTAAGAGGGCTGACTGCTATGGTGCGGGCCTCTTCGTATCAATTAAGGAGAAGAGCCGCTCTCCATCCCGCACCGAGCCGACTCTCGATTATGTCCAAGGCGGAAGATCTCTGAGTTTTGTTTATTTTCGTAGTCGGACAGGTCGGTTCTTGTTTTTCGGTCAAATTTGAATTTTCTAGTCTTAGATTACGGCTACAACAATGTAATCCGCTCTATGAGTTTCTAGTCTTGTACAAGCTCAAGCTGGGAGAAATTGTAACCACCATTCCCACCATTCGTATGATTTTATTTTTTCTCAACATTGCTCATTATTTATGCCCTGTAGATGAGCTATTATTTTATTGTTACGGATGATTGGATTAACTCTCTTGTTTCTTAGACTCTGGTAATGGATAATTATTTGTCTTTGCTTAGGTTTTAATGTGGAGACCGTGGAATAGAAGAACATTAGCTTCTCCTTGATGTGTGATGAAAAGCTCTTCAACCTGGCTAGGCATTTCATGTGCATATGAACATTTTTGCATGACTTGAGTTATGTGTAGTTACAGCTACTGGAATTAATGCACTTTTGTAATTTTCTTCTTGATTGAATGCTAGCCCATCAGGCGTCAGCACACAACAATAGGAAAATTATGTACGTATTTTCCTTTTGTTTCATCTCCACAGCGAATGACTATACCAGAGATCGTAGAAGATGAATGGTTTCAAAAGGATTATGTGCCTTCTTGTGGATATGAATGCAATGAGAAAATTCACTTGGACATGTTAATGCTGCATTTGATTCAACTGATGTTAATGACATAATATTTTTGTGGATTTGAAACTGTTATGAGAAAACTCTTGAAATTGTGCTGGTACATCCGAGTATGAAATGAACTTTACTTTCCCTTCCATTAAGCACTATCACTTTAACTTTCCAAAGTATGTGGTGATATCACTTCCATCACTTTAACCTAGTCATATCTCAATGGAAATCTTGTAGACAAGGAATAATTATCAATGAGGAGAGCCCCACCCTTATACATGCATGGGGGATTTTAAATATTTGAGGTTTGGTTTGTATGCTAAAACAAAAAACAAGAGAATGGATACTGCTATTCAAAAAAAAAAAAAAATAGTCTTTTCATTCGGAGAATAGAAAGATGGATGCATAACATGGTTAAATATGGACAAGTGTTAATATAGAGCTGGGAACCACAAGTTGGAACATTAATTAATTAACTTTTTGCTGGCTTGTGATCATTTGTGACGTAAAAAGCACAAGCTTCTATTTTATGAATAAAAAAGGCTATCCCAAATGCTACAGTAATTTTTTACTACATTTTTATTCCAGTAGGTAAGAGAAAGAAGCAGAAGCAGTGATTATAATAGAGCTTGTTTTCCAGCATTGTGGGACGTAGAGAATTTTCAACTGGCATGCTGTACTCCTTCCCATGTGGGATCCTTTCACTCTTTGAAAAATATGAACTGGATTTCCATCCACTAATTTCATTTACACCAAGAGCTAAAATCCTCTATTCAAGTAAACCCACTTGCAGGATCCAATATCAATCTTCCAAGAACGATGGCTAAATATTTATGTAATGATGCAAATCAGACAAGTTAAAACACAATCATGAAACATAATTACGTGTGGATAAGTATCCTTAGAATCTCATATCAATCTTCAGCAGCAGGTTCTCTTTATATATATATACTGATTGAAACCCTAATTTGGGTTAACTCTTAATTCTGATCTGCAGCATCGGATGCCCATGAGCAATTTGAGTGCATGTCTTTTAGTTTAGGTTATATACTGAAATTCTTTTATAACCAAAGAGATCAATTCCAGATCAATAATTAGGTTTGTTCTTTTTTTGAAAAAGGTATCCACACCTCTCCTTATTCATGTTATGAGTGTGTTTTCTCTTTTTTGACCATTTTTTTTGTTAGCTTCCAGTAAAGTGAGAATTAATGAATAAGACATTCCATCATCATGAGTTGCCACATGCATACGTCTACACGCCTCCAGATTGTCTTGCCTAGCAGCTAGCTAGCAACTGGGTGCTCTTCCAAACACAGTATTATTATTCATTTCCTATTCATCGATATTGATAGGCTCTTTTATAAGGAGAAGAATAAGTAGAGATATATTATAGTAGTTAGGAGAAAAGCTATATAGCTTATCTCAAATAATAATAATTGGTTGATTGAGTGGTTTGTTTGGATGGATACAGATAATGATATCACGAGTGGACAAGAATGTATGAGTTAAAATTAAGTGATGAAAGAATTATTTGAAATAGTGAATATTTTATTTATATTTGGTCCATCAATTTTTTTTTATTTGAATTATCAAGCGATTTAATTTATTGGATGAATATATTAGAAATAAATATTTTTTTATCAATATTTTTTTTAATATTTTTTTACTATCTTGAATTTAATCTAATTCTGATTATATTTGAATTGTTTATTTGAATATTTTATTTTATTTATATTTAACCGGTATTTTGTTTTAAATACCACTAGAAGTTACAAAAAATAGAAAACGAACATACATACATGTAATCAGTTGCTTTTTCCAGGGCTCGAGGCAGCTCTAGATTTTGCGGCATCTGTCGGTTTTGGGTTTTATGGATTCCAGATTTTATGGTTTGTTTTCTCCTTGCTCCAAGTATTTTAACACCCCCCTCGACCGAAACCAACCATCAAGATTTCTCGTTTGGGTTTTCCTTGTGGAGTTTGCAAATTCTTTAGAAGGAAATGTGTTAGGAGATGTGTTTTTACTCTTTATTTCTGCTATGAACAAGGAGCTACCCATTTCTCAGCCATTCATAAGACTTTCGGTGTAAGTAATGTAACGAAGCTACTTGCTCGCGTCTCGGTGAGTGATTGTTGTGAAGTGGTTGCCGCAATCTCGTATCAAGCGCCAGCTAGGCTTCAACATCTATTTATGGCATTGTTTCATATATTTGTACTATCAGCAGCAAGTTCTCTTTTTATATATAATGATTGAAACCCTAATTTGAGTTAAATCCTAATTAATAAATGGCATTTTACTCTTTTTTTTTTTGCAAGTTGTAAATCTATAAACTCAACTAACATCTCTGAAAGAATTAGAAGTAGCTCAAAACTTTCTCGATGCTCCTGTGAATGCAAACCCTAATGAAAAGTGTTACAGATGACCTTTTCAGCCACAAGATGTGCAAAGTGGATTTCAATCAGGGAGTACCACTTACATGATACCACAATTCAGTACAAACAATATCTCCAATAATGCCTCAACAATTTCATACGACGAGAATGTGTTCATGGAGAACTCTTTTGAGAATTGCGGAAGTTTACTAAACTCTGAGGAAAATGTCTCAAATGCTTTCTATGGAGAGTCAGTTGCGGTTAGTTATATTCCTGAAGAAGAGTGGTAGTGGCGGCAATGCTAGGGTGGTGGACATTGCATTATATCTTTTATTTTGTATTTTGTTTTATTTTTTGTATGGACAATATTTGATGTTTTCTAAGTTTAATTAATTATGCATTATATCTTTATTTTATAAATTAATTGTTGATTACTATTATTAATTCTTTAATTGATTAATTTTTTTTATTAAATTAGTGTCACCGTTCGAACGTTAACTGGCCCTTTCAAAAATGATGATTTACATGCTCGAACGGTTTCAATAGATGTTCAAACGATAAATTACTTTCTCGCGAACAACCTGCCAAGATTAACCTTATTTGGCAGATAAGAAATAAATTCAATAGATTATTAAAAAAATCCCTCAATCATTCTCCCATTTTTAAAAAAAGTAATAAAATAACTCCTCGTTTCCTCACAAATAACACTTCAATACAGATCCCAATAGCCCTCACATCATGCTTTTTCTAAAATTACTCTCTTATTCTTTTGTCTTTTTAGATATCATACACAGAAAATAATAATAATAATAATAATAATAACAACAATGGACCATGCAACTTACTACAGATATGGACTAGTGGAGGCAACAGTTGCATCGTACCTATGCTTAGTGGACTGAATCTATAGCAAGATGGTGCTGCTGGAGAGGTGACTTGTTAATAAAATAAAAAATAGAAAACATTCAACTGGGCATACGTGCCTAGGCACGTAACATCTTCTACTAGTATACATATATATATAGAGAAAGAGAGAGGTCACCTTGTATAGCATATTTACTGTGTGATTAATGAATCATATCGATTCCAACATTTAGGAATTTACTTCATAACGAAATCGACTTTGCACATTGCAATTTTTTTCTTTATTTTAGAATGTATATCATTTTTTTAAAGATTTCTGAAGTTTTATTTATTGGTTACTTTTATTTTAGAACCTGTTTGGATAATAAGATGAGATGATATAGTTTTAAATGAAAGTTGAATAAAATATTATTAGAATATTATTATTTTAGAATTTAAAAAAATTAAATTATTTATTATATTTTGTATAAAAATTTAAAAAAATTTTAATAATAAAATAAAATAAAATAAAACCGTTACTACCTCAACTTAATTTTATAACATAGTACGTTCTCAAGTTATTAAACATATTTGAGTTGTTTTAACACTTGGCATGTCATACGACATATCACATCAACATAATTACCAGTTAATTAACGAACTTGTGATAGATGGATCAATTTAATTAATATTCAAAGTTTGTAGAATAAAAAATTTGATTAAAAAGTTAAAGAAAAAACAAGCATTTCCGTTAGTTGGGCTTGACATAAATTGGAATCTGAAACAGGCCCGTATGTTGGAATGGTATATGCTTAATTGGGCTCGGCCTTTTGAAAAAACTTTATCCTATTTTATTTCTTATACGACAAATACAAGAATTTATCAAAATAAATTTATAAATTGATGTTCATTTATATAATCTGTTAAATTTAATTTTTAATTAAAAAATTTTACAATTAAATATATTATGGTCTCGTTTATTTTCAAAATTCATCTCATCTCATCTCATCTTATTTAAAAGCATTAACATTAATATTGGCTTAACCAAATGCATTTTTATCTTTAAATTTAACTAATATCATCCAATTGGGCTCACATTGAATTAGTGAAACTAATTTCATCTAAAATATGAGCTATTGTAATTCTATAATTCTTTTAAAAAATGAAATGTACATTGTACGGTAACAAGTCTAAAATGTATTTTTTTTTTATTATATTTGAGTAGGAACTATTGCCATGTAGGGCTATTGGGCTGTTATTTTGTTATATGCTTGTGATCATGTGATTTTTTTATATGTTATTTTGTTATATTTTGAGATTATTATATTATAGATTTGTAATTTTTATAGATAGTACATATGAGATTTTATTATCTATGTATATATGAGATTATTATATTATAGATTGTTGAATTTTGAAAATGAAAATGATTATTATAGATTATTGAAGATTATGAAAATAAAATAATAAATAATTAAAGAAATATAAATAATAAATAATAATAATTTATTATTACATAGAATGTGATGGCTAATCTATTATAGATTTTAAGTGTTAAGTGATTAGTTAAAAATTAAAAAGTTATATATTTTTCAAATTTTGAAAGTTAGGATGACCAATCTAATGCCAATGCTATAATCATTATAATTTTTCTAAATTTTCACATAAAATAAAATAAACAATTCAATTTTTTAAAATTTTTAAATAAAAAAAATATTAAAAAAAATATTATAATAATTTTTAATTTATTTTTAATTTTAATTCACCTCATCTTATATGTGAAAATCAAACGTAAATTTATAATTTTTTTTTTCCTTCCTTTCTTTCGATGGCAGGAAGAGACCGTAGGTAAAGATTCTGAGTTGTCTTGGCAGACGGCACCCGAAGTTGAGAGCCAAACCACAACAGCCCCTAGTAGAGTAGAGTTGGTGTGAACTTTGAACTTCAAATTAACAAAACTGTAACCAAATTCCAAAGCAAATCAGATTGAAGTCTGGCTTTGACTTTTGGGGTACTTCTTCCTTCCTTTCACTGTAGCAAGCTTTGTGAATTGATGGACTTTAAAGTATAAAGTTTTAAACCCAAATTGCCTCTTGGAACACGCAACAAACGCAAAACCCACCCCCACAACGTTACGTTTGGAATATAAATTTATCTCAATAAATCATTATAATTTTTTTAAATTTTAATAAGAAATATAATAAATAATTTAATTTTTTTAAATTATTTATTTAAAAAAATAAATAACACCTTATCGAAATCTGAACGCGAAGAACACCGTATCAAAATCTGAGTCATCAATGTGGATTGGGGATGACTCTTTCTTTTTTTTAGAGTCTGTTGTATAATTTTTGGCAATAACAATTTTTATTTTATTTTTAAAAAGAGAAATAATTTAGTTATAAATTGACATAACTTGATATAATAGGTACGTTAGATTGTAGAGTTACTTTTATTATAAATTAAATCTAACGTATCATCGATAAATTTGTGAATTTATTTTTAGAAAAATGCTACTTTACCTATTCAATTTGTCCTATCATTTTGAAACCTCTTGTATTTTAATTTTTTTCTTTACTTAATAATTAAAGAAGTGATTATTAGTGTATTGATTATTTTTTATATTTTTAAAAAATGTTTTAAAATGATAAAAAATTAAAAAAAAAAAAAAAAGATCAATTTAGCCTAGCAGTCAAATGGAGCAGCGCTACTCAGGCGGCAGAGTAGCATCACTCTTATTTTTATGAGTTCTATTTATGGTTGTGTCAATTCTCTTTCACAAAAAACACCGAAGTAAAACTTTAACTTGGTATTACAAAAATACCAACACAGTTAGCGGCAAGCGCCTTTTACATATTCAACATGATCTTCCCAAGAAACTTTGGGTGATCAGCATTCTTGCTTGTAAGATATCATGAGGTCTTATGTCGGGTAAAAGCACACTTCATAGTTACCATTAAACACAAAACAAAAGAAGGAAAAGTGACAATATTACAATCAAACCCCTAATCGATTACTTGTAGAGGAACATGATCTTGATCTTTTGATAGGAAAAAACCCCATTTCCTGAACAACCAGAGCATGAACCGAGCAAACTCTGCAAAGACACCCACTCCCATTATCGCAACCACAACATACACAGTTCCATCATTCGTAGGGGCAACGTAGAAAACTCCGATAACAAAAGTAGCAGTCATTGAAAGCATAGCAAGCCGCAAGCCTGCCCTAAGAGGAAATCCTTTGGTGAGGAGTGATATCATGCCAATAGATGCAATGAATCCTATGCAGTTAAAAACAGTGAAAAGGGCAAAAACTTCAGGATCTTTAGCCATGGCAGCCTCTCCAGGCGCTACATGATATCTCCTTGTAAAATGAGTAACGAATTTAGGCCTTCTGCTCTCTGGTGACAAAATACCACTCGGAGGGCTAAGCATTGCTTGGTATGTTATTGTTGCTATGAGTACAGCCACAACCATCAGCGCATTTTGGCTTTCCATTGATGATTCTTCTATTTCTTTTGTTAGTTCCTTCCAGATTTTTGATAGACAAGAAGAAGAAGAAAGTATTGTCCCTGATGATGGATTTGCATCAGGGTGCTGATCTATTGCTTGATCATTTCGATGACAAGCTATAAGGGTTCGATTTGTTGTGATCATTTCCCCAGATTTCAGTGCACCAGCACGGTGAAACATTTCAACTAGATCATACAAAGAGGATTCGTCTCCACTTTGAAGCATTGATTCTAGGACATCTTTGGGTGTGAATCCACTCGAGTTCACAGAATTTACATCGACCCCAGTAGCAATGGCATCTTCTCCAATTAGCATCCCTATGGTCTGTCCATAATATGCATTATGTGTCATTTGATCATTAAGAGTAATACTAGATACAATTTTAGAATGTGCAAGCATTGCACTTATTTTAGAAAAAAAATGGAGTTTGATATTAAAAAAATAATTTTTTTACGTAGATCTCAAATTAATTCATTTTTTTCAAAGGAAGTACGTGAGCTTGCATATCCTAGTACTACAAATATTATTTCTTTTTAGCTTATAAAATTAAACCCTAGTAGGGTTTGTGCCATGAAACAATTTTTTTGAAAGATATTTGACTTTCAAATACTATATATAATTAGTTCAAAACTACATTGGAGTTTGGAGTACTCATTTTCTTAATTTGCATTTCCTTGATAAGCAAGCATGCAGGTGAAATGATACGCTAATGAATCATGTGAATAGTAGATATAAATATTACATATGAAACCCATGTACCAAGTTAACTTCAGACATATAGTAACACTTGGTTTATCCTTTCTTTACAAGCAATCTACAACTACCCATAAAACTCTTTATTGTATTGGATTACTATTATTAATTTACTTAGGGATTCAAAAATGAGTTTGAGATAGTTTGTAAAGTAGAATAAAATGTTGTTAGAATATTATTTTTTAATATTATTATTGTTTTAGGATTTGAAAAAGTAGAATTATTTATTATATTTTGTATAAAAATTTGAAAAAATTATAATAATAAAATGAGATAAATTGAAGTGAGTTTTGAATCCAAACCACCCTTAGATTGCGTTTAGATGTTAAACTGAGTTGAGTTGAGTTAAGATGATAAAATATTATTAAAATATTATTTATTATTATTTTGAGATTTGAAAAAATTAAATTATTTATTATATTTTATATTAAAATTTAAAAAAATTATAATGATGAGTTGAGAATTCAAATGCATCATAGCTCAATTGAAGATAAGGGGAAATGATCTAATGGCGCTCATATGTTTATTATATATACATTTGATGATTTAAAAAAGCTTAGATATACGAAAAAAGCAGAGAAAAAAAAAAAAGATATACGAAAAAAAAAGCATATTATCTCTTTGGTCTATCCGATCTCTTAAAATGTTGCTGTTAAACTTATTTGCCACCTGTCTGGCGGTAGTACTTGAAGCGGCTAGAGCTAGTCTAAGGCCTCTTTGGTTATACAGATTATATATGAGTTTAGATTAGATGAAAAATATGTGAATAATAATAAAATAATTTATAAATAATAATGAAATGGTTTGAATTAAGATATTTTATGAGATTTTAAAAAATTGAAGAAAAAAAATTTAATAAAAATATTATTAGAATATAATTTTTTAATATTATTTTTGTTTTTAACTTTTAAAAAGTTGAATTATTTTTTGTATTTTATTTAAAAGTTTTAGAAAGTTATAAGGATTAGGTAATGCTTAGATGAAATATTTTAAAATTTAAAATTGAAAAGTATTTGTATTTGAATAATATTTAGATGTTGAGATAAGATAAATTGAGACCATGCCATCTGTGAAACCAAACGGGCCTAAGTAAACTGCGAGCAAGGCTTTTACTTCTCCTCCTCGTATGAAAGCTATTTGCTAATTAGGATCATTATACTCGGCCGAGTGCCGCCTAATGCAAATTATATTTTTTTAAAAATATTTTTTTAATATATATATATATATATAAATACATGAGTAGTCACTTTCTTAATCATTAAAAAAAATAAAAAGTTAAAATATATGAAGTGTCAAACTCAAAAGGCAAAATAAGGGAAAAACTAACATTTTTCATTTGTATAGATCATTGAGAGACTTACCTCATGTTGTTTCCCCAACGTTGCCAAGTGCAATACTGTGTTCCCCTTCTTGTCCGTACAGTTCATGACCTCCATCATGATGTCCAGCCTCTTCATCTCTTCAAGCAAGACCCGGACAACTTCCAACTGGTTATTCTTCACTGCAAGATGAAGCGCCGTTTCACCTTGAACCGTCACCTGTGCTAAAGACTCTCTACAAGCGAAAACCAGTACCCTCACAACATCAACTCTACCTTTGATCACCGCGCAATGAAGTGGAAGCTTGCCATCTTTTCCCTTCAAAAGACAGACATAAACTCCAGCATTATTCAGAAGCTCTCTCACTATCTCAACATGCCCATTTGCTGAGGCGATGTGCATAGGGCTAAACCCTTGTTGATTTAACTCCCCAGCAAACTCTGGCTTTCGCAGAACAATTTCTTTTGTGATTGCTGCATTTCCAGCCAACGATGATATATGTAGAGGGTTATCGATCGAGTTGAGGGCAACACGATGAAGTAAAAGCGGATCTTCTGCTAATAGTGTGTGAAATGCAGCAACGTCGTCTTGAAAAACCACCTGGAACAATCTTGCATCCATCCTAGCTAGCTACTCGTACGTACGTGTGAAATGCAGACACGTTTTACAGTAAGAGCTAGCTTTTGGTGTTGATGATCTGTTTATTGAGGTGATCTAATCTTGCATTAGTACTGAAATTATAAACATATTATATAGTTTAACAGCCGGTGGATTACCTGCATTTCAAGTTTCATGGGGATTAGAAATTAATATATAATAGTTAAGGCATGTACGTCGGAATTCACTTTGCTTGAGAATGTCTATTATCTTAGTATTACTTTTCGCCTCTCTTTTATTTATATACTAAGTTAAAGCAACCTGCAAAACACGTTTGTCTAGTTAGATCAAATAGTTATTTTACAAAAATAATATGTTTTTTTATAATACTTGTAAAAATAGTTGATAGCATGTATAACTTAGAGGACATTGCTTCAATTTTTATACAAGTAATATAATTAATAGAATATTATAAATCAATTTTAACAAAAAAATTAACTACTACGATCAGTACTTTAATTCTTGCCAGCACACATGCAGTAAGAATTTGTTGGAAAACCATTAGGAGAAATATACAATTTCTAACATGCCTAGAGAACCATTCATAGACTATGAGTTGCCCACCAAAGAAAACCCTATGGGCTGACATGGTCGCCATCCCTGCCCTAACATAGTACAGTCCAAGGAAAATTGGACCAACGGGTTGGGCTAGTGCTTTCTTATTGCCCTAACATAATCACTTCTTTTGAGATATCCTGTATTTTCATATGTTTTAATTAAATAATTATTTTATTTATCAGTAATATTGGTTCTCTTATTTTAAATTTAACGTGATTTTTATTCTATTATTTTGTGATGACTAAGTTGTGAAGTTTATTTTGACATACTTTCTTGATATTCATTATTGTTCAGTATTTAAATTGCTCTCTATTTTAATTTATTTCATTGTTGGGCTTTATTATTTTATTTTATTAATTTTTAGTTGTAATGTTTTTATTTACCTTTTTCTATTTTTTTGTGTCTTTTTATTTTATTGGGCCTGTATTTTTTGGATAGGGCTTGTTTTTTGTGGGTTTTCTCTTTTTTGGGCCCAGCCCGTTTGGCTTTGTGAAGCCTAGCTTGTGGCCTGGTTTTCAGCCCAACCCTATCTTCCTCAAACGACGCTGTTTTGGCCAGCCCTTAGGGTTTTCTTCTTCTCCTGCGAGCCGCTGCCTTCCTTCTTCTTCCTCTTCTTGGTTTCCTCTGTTTTTCTCCATTGCAGGCCTTATCCGTAAGCCTCCTTGCTCGCCTCTCTCTCTCTCTCTCTCTACTCTCGCGGTGAGAACCACTATCTGCCCTCACCTCCATTTCTCCCCCATCCCATGCTCTGTTTTTTGGTCCCAACCCGTGTCCTATTTTAACCCCAAACCATGAGCATAGCTGAGCCTTCATGCTCGCCACTCTCTCTCCGTCGTTCCCTTAGTATTTCAGGTTCAAGCTTGTGAAAAACACCCTTGCATTTCCATTTCTTTAATCCCTCTACCCGTGCTCTAAGAAGATTTGTCGGTTTCATATTTCTTCATCTGCAAATCTGGTTGTGCCGCAGCTCTCCTCCTCCTTTTTGGTCTGGTAATAGCTTGCATTTTAATCTCTATGATCTTGTTACTATTTTGCTACAAATCTGAGCTTTCTCTCTCCTCTCTTGCATTATTTTTCATTTGTTTTACTCTTCACTGTAGGTCTGTAAGTGAGCCTCCATGCTCGCCACTCTCTCTCTGTCGTTTTCTTTTGGTTTAGTGGAATTGGTTTATGGCTAAGCAACTATTGTGGAAAGTGGCTGAAAGTGAGGAACGGGAGATGGAGTGTAGTTGCCACTTGAAGGAACTATGGCTTTGGTTACAACGTGTTGGGCAAAAGTTAATGGATTTAACGAGAAACAATAAAATTTAACGAGAGAAACAAAAAAAAAAATACTGTAGCAGTTAGATAGCCGCTTATTATAATAAAGTAGATATATATATAGAGAGAGAGGTCAGCTTGTATAGCATATCCACTGGGGGATTAATGAATCATATTGATTCCAATTAGGAATTTACTTTGTAACCAAATCGACTTTACACATTGCAATTTTTTTTCTTTATTTTAGAATGTATATGTTTTTTTTTTATTAGATTTTTGAAGTTTTTTTTATTTATTGGTTACTTTTATTTTATGATCCGTTTGGATAGTGAGATAAGATTATATAATTTTAGATAAAATTTAAATAAAATATTATTAAAATATTATTTTTTAATATTAATATTATTTAAAAATTTAAAAAAATTAAACTATTTATTATATTTTATATAAAAATTTAAAAAAATTATAATGATCAAATAAAATAAAATAAAACCGTTTCACTCTCAACTTAATTTTATAACATACGTCCTCAAGTTGTTAAACATATTTGAGTTGTTTTAAACTTTTAACACTTGGCATGTCATGTGACATATCAAATCAACATAATTACCAGTTTATCAACGAACTTTTGTTAGATAGATCAATTTAATTAATATTAAAAGTTTGTAGAATAAAAAATTTTGATTAAAAAGTTAAGAAAAAACAAGCATTTCCGTTAGTTGGGCTTGTCATAAATTGGAATGGTATATGCTTAATTGGGCTCGGCCTTTTGAAAAAGCTTTATCCTATTTTATTTATTATACGACAAATATAAAAATTTATTAAAAATAAATTTATAAATTGATTTTTATTTATATAATCTGTTAAATTTATTTTTTAATAAAAAATTTTACAATTAAATATATTATGATCTTATTTGTTTTCGTAATTCATCTCATCTTATCTCATTTAAAAGTATTCGTATTGACTTAGTCAAATACATTTTTATCTTTAAATTTAACTAATATCATTTATATTTGGCCCATATTGAATTAGTCTGGTTGAATTTCATCTAGAATATGATGGCTTAGCCAAATGCCTTCGTATCTTTAAATTTAACTAATATCATTCACATTTGGCCGCTATAGTAATTCTATAATTCTTTTCAAACATGAAATGTACGGTAGCAAGTCTAAATATATTTTTTTGTTATATTTAAGCAGCAACTATTGCCACATGTAGGGCTATTGGGCTATTATTTTGTTATATGCTTGTGATCATGTGATTTTTTTATATGTTATTTTGTTATATTTTGAAATTATTATATTATAGATATGTAATTTTCATGAATTGTATATATGAGATTTTATCATCTATGTATATATGAGATTATTATATTATAAATTATTAGATTGTGAAAAAAAAAATGAATATGATTGTTAGAGGTTATTGAAGATTATGAAAATAAGATAAAAAAATAATTTAAAAATAAAAAATAATTAGAGAAATATAAATAATAAATAATAATATTTTATTATTATAGAGAATATGATGACTAATCTATTGTAAATTTTAAGTGTTAAGTGATTAGTTAAAAATTAAAAAGTTACATATTTTTCAAATTTTGAAGATTGGGATGACCAATCCAATGCCAATGTTATAATCATTATAATTTTTCTAAATTTTCACATAAAATAAAATAAATAATTTAATTTTTTAAAATTTTTAAATAAAAATAATATTAAAAAATATTTTATAATAATATTTTTTTTTATATATTTATATTTTTAATCTTAATTCATTTTATCTTATGTGTGAAAATAAAACGTAAATTTATATATTTTTTTTCTTTCTTTCTTTCGATGGCAGGGAGAGACCGTAGGTAAAGATTCTGAGTGTCTTGGCAGACGGCACCCGAAGTTGAGAGCCAAACCGCAGGTCCGCAACAGCCCCTAGTAGAGTAGAGTTGGTTTGAACTTCGAACTTCAAACTAACAAAACTGTAACCAAATTCCAAAGCAAATCAGATTGAAGTCTGGCTTTGACTTTTTGGAATTCTTCCTTCCTTCCTTCCTTTCTTTCACTGTAGCAAGCCATGCGAATTGATGGACTTTAAACTCAAATTGCCTCTTGGAACACGCAACAAACGCAAAACCCACCCCCACCACCACAAGTAAAGGTTGCTTTCACGTGCTCCCTCCATTCCTGCCCCTACTCCTTCTCTCTCTCTCTCTCTCACCCCCAACACACCAATAAATACAATTCCCCACCACCCCTTGTCCCCCCCCCCCCCCCCCCCCTTCTCCCAGTCAAACCCAACACGCAACCACATCCCAAAAAAACAACCAAAAACACAAAACTCACCCAAAGCCCACAATATAGAAATAGAAATGGGAACCCAATCACCACTAAAAAAAAAAGTAACAGCCGCCCGCCCACACCCACATCCTGGTGGGTAAGATGTTTCACTGTCGAGAAGATGATGAAATGTGATGAATTGATGATGGGTGCGTAGTGGCCCAAGTCAAGAGGAGAGAATGGAGGGAGAGTGGGAGGTGGGGGTGGGGGGGGGACCTAAATGACTTCTTGTTGGGAACGGGTGCGCAGCCTATCACCCTCCCCCCCCCTCCACCTAAGCGGTGGCATCCACTCCTCACATCTTAGATACATCTGAAAATCAGCCGCACACCAAATCATGTATCACCAAACTCCACCTTACTCCACCTCGTCCACCCCATCCTTTTCCTCTCTCTTCTCTTCTTTTCCCTCTTGCTTTTTTGCGCCGCCCTCCTTATCCTTCACCCCTCCCTGATTTCTCAATCTCTGCCTCCTCCACCACTGCTGTTTTCTACCCTTTTCAACCGGTGCTTCCCTTTCTCCGTTAGATCGAGAAAAGTGCCTCCTTTTTACCTCTTCCTCCGCCATGGCTTCCTCATCCTCACCACCACCCACGTCTGACATCACCACTCCTCCGGGCCCACCCTCCGCCGTGCCTCTCCCTCTCTCTCTACCCGCTCCACCAGATCCGAAACTCGATTCCCAACCACCCACCACCACCGCTTCCCGACGCCTCCCTCCTCCCTGCTGGTCTCATGACGAGACGATGGCTTTGATTGACTCGTACCGTGACAAGTGGTACTCGCTCCGCCGCGGTAACCTTAAGGCCACCCACTGGCAGGAGGTCGCCGATGCCGTGGCCCAACGGTGCCCAGCGGCCTCCCCTCCCAAGACCGCAGTCCAGTGCCGCCACAAGATGGAGAAGCTACGCAAGCGCTACCGCACTGAGCTCCAGCGCGCCCGCTCCATGCCCGTCTCTCGCTTCACCTCCTCCTGGGTCCATTTCAAGCGTATGGATGCCATGGAGAAGGGCCCCTCCTCCAAGAAACGCGTCAACGTGTCCGATAGCGACAACGACAACGACGACATAGACGCCGACGATGATGAAGATCAAGATTTATATGAAGAATTCAAGAATGGAGGAGGTCCCAATATGAGGCACATGAGTAGATTGTACAGGAACAATGGGAATGGTGGTGATAACGGCGATGGTGGTAGTGGAGGAAGTGGGTTCCGGATTAGAATCCCGACCGGGGTGAGTATAGCGCAGCCCGGATCGAAATATTTCGGCAAGGCTGAGAACAAGTATAACTCCAACCCTAATTCGACCCCGTACCCTAACCCTAGTTCAAATTCTGGTGGTAATTTCGGGGCTAGGGTTTTGAGGGAATGTAATTCGGCGAAGTCGGCAGGCTCGGGTAAGAGGGAGAGGGACCCATTGACAGAGATTGTGTCGGCGATAAAGCTATTGGGGGATGGGTTTGTGAGGATGGAGCAGATGAAGATGGAGATGGCGAGGGAAATCGAGGCAATGAGGATGGAGATGGAGATGAAGCGGACCGAGATGATCTTGGAGTCGCAGCAGCGGATTGTGGAGGCGTTTGCCAAGGCCGTCTCGGAGAAGAAGAAGAAGCCAAAGCGAATGCCCTCTCCAGAGTCTTAGGGTGACTCTGATAATTGGAATTTGTGGGTTTCTTGGCCTTGCTATTCCCACTCCCCCCAACAAAACAACAAAAAGATGAGTGTTTGCTCCTGAACTTTTTGTGCAACTGAGATTTGGTGAGTGGGTTTGACATTGGACATTGATGGAGCTTGCTCTAGAGGCCAAGTGACTGAGCTTATGTGAGTTTGCTAGTTTAGTTGTCTCTGTCTAATCTGGTTTTTGCCGCTTTTCTAAGAGAGAGTAGAACGACGTGGGATTTAACTAGCTGTAGCTTGATTTTCACTGGAAAAAGGTAGCTTTAATTTTCTGTAATTGCACTTGACGACTCTTGAGTTTTGATTCAAAGCTTAGTGACAATAGTTTTTCTGATGATTATTGTATCTTTTCCAATGTATCTAACTTCAATACCAATGTGCTTTTCTTCTCTGGGGTATTTGGTTATGTCGGTGGTAGTATCAGTATGCTTTGTTTCAGTTGATCACACGTAGGAGATCAGATAGCAATTCATAAAGTATCAATGCCGAATGTCATGATCTGTCTAAGTGCTCTGCTTGAAGAAGAAAGATTGTGAAGTGGGTAGAGATTATCCCAAACTCCCGCTGACACACATTTATGTGATTCCAGAACATTTTGACAGTAGTTTACTGGGATTTCAGTTGCTGTTGTAAGGATTCCATTTCGGAATGTTTGTAAGGAATGTAATTAAGTTCTTGCTTATCTTAATACAGCTGGACACAATCAAGGTCTTTCTTTTTGCTTTCAGAAATGGTTTTTGCCCTCTGAAAAAAAAAAAAGGGTTCTCTCGGGCGATGGAGGCCAGATAGTTTCTTACTTTGTGTTGATTGTAAATACCATGTTTCCCACCAAATGTCTCCTTGACTAGTTTCAATTCCAGCCACGTGATTCTGCAGCTGTTTTCTACAGACACCAGGACCTGGATTTGAACATTGAATGTTTATGTTGTACATCTTGTTGGACCTCAGAGATCTTATATATCATTGCCAGAAATCATATGGTCCTATTCACAGTAAGGGAAGTGATTCTATAGTGTCGTGGTGGCTCAGTTGTCACAACCGGTAGCTTGATTGCGTTTGGTAATGTCTGTCGAGAGTTGGGCACACTCTGCTGCACGTCACTTTTGCGATCAAACCTTTCAATCTTTAGTGTGATCCCACAAAAGTTCAGAAAGCATCTCTAGTGATGTTACTCAAACCCTTTATGAGTAAGCAAAAAAAAAAAATTAGAAACGAAGGAAAGTGCGTGATTCCGTGAGATATAACCGAGGTTCCAATTAGCATGCGAATGCGATGTTTTATATATAAAAAATTCTACTCAATTTCTTACTATTCACACAACCTCCACACACCATATTTTTTTTTTTTATCAAATATTTAATATAGAAATAATGAATAGAAAAATTAAATTAATTTAAAAAGAATAAACTCAAAAAAAAATATTAAAAAAATAAAAAAATGTGATATGTGGAGGTTGAGGAGCATTTCTCTTTATATATTTATTGAAAAGTGGGTTTGAAAAATGATAAGATCCGAGGGAGTTGAACCCGACGTGAATCGAACACGCAACCTTCTGATCTGGAGTCAGACGCGCTACCATTGCGCCACGGATCCCTTGAATATTGTATGTGCTTTAAATTATACTTAACTATGTATCTTAATCATACAATGGCCCAAATCTTCAGAGTTGCTTGATTTCTGTTCGTGGGACTCACATGCAGGAAAATACTCCTGATAATTATTTGTAATGCGTACATAAATAATTTTATATTTCACGGTGAAAATGATATTAGAGCTCGTTTGAATAGTAAGATGAGATAACATAGTTTAAAATGAGTCGAATAAAATATTGTTAAAATATTATTTTTTAATAATATTATTATTTTGAGATTTGAAAAAATATATTGATAAAATAAGACGTAATGAGTTGAGAGTGTTTATGTATCAGAATGAGACATTATTGTCGCTTCAAACTGTCATTACGACATAACAATTGTTTGCTGATGCTACGAACTCTAGAAGTTAAAAATAGGTTTCAGGTTCAATTATTCTTCATTGTGTAAGGTATTATAGTTGCTTATTATTTGACGTTTTAGGTTGTTGAATTGATGAAGTTTAGGTCCTGTTTGCTAAACATTTCCATAAGGTTCATAACACAGTTACAGATCACAAGCTCCATTAGGGTCCAAATTGACTCCTTTTCATTTCTATGTAAAACTTTAATGGCTAATAATAGTTACAAATCTACTGTAGAACTACAGAGAAGTTTCCCTTGAAATCCGAAGTTTAGTGGGAATTTCAGCGTCCACGACTTGATTCTTGCCGACCATAGTGAACAAATTTCTATGACCCACTTGAATCTCCATCCATGTCTGCATCAAATTTGAGTTTCAAGACTTGTCTTGATTCTTTGAAAACGAAAGGCAACAGGTTTCTCCAAGACAGAGACATTAATGTTACTCCAAACCTCAGGTTTGGTAGGAAGACGTACAATTTTCTCCACAATTTCCATATCTTCGGGAAGAACAGAACCGAACACAGTATATGCTTTTCTCCACTCATTGTGGTTGGCTAGACTGATAAAAAATTCTGGACCAGAACCAACCCATGCAACTGATCCTCTTCTTATGGAGGGGCATGCTTCCCTTGGAATATCCTCAAATATGGTCCCATAGGCTTCAAGTGTACCTTGAACTACAGCAAAGGGAGGGCCAAATGGAGCCTAGATAGCTCACATAAGAAGCTCTTTTAGTATGAAAACGAAACATACTAGAAGAAAATACAATTTTAATAGAAATGATAAATCTGCTGAAATTAGTGCTCTTTTTAAAGCAATTATCTTTCACAATAATTCTACAAAGAACAAGCTAGTTCACACAAGAATCCATTGCGGTCAAAGGTTTGGAGCCTCAAACATATATATTCCATAAAGGAATTATATTTGTCAAGGCTAGATTGTTACTCATTTCATACAATAAAATTCAGGCTTAACAATTCCCAGAATAACAAAGCTGGGTTTGTGTGAGAAAATTCAGGTGCAATAGCGCACAACTGCCCACACATCTAGGAGGTTCAAAAGTTTGGAGCCATTAGATAGCACTGAAATAAACGAACATAGACAGAGCAGGGTGGATTTTTTAGTTACTTTATGAAGAACAACTAGCTTTTAACTCAATTACTACATTTAAATTCAAATAGGAAAATAGATTTTATGATAGGTACGTCTGACGTGTCTACTACAGTACTGCCCCTTTATATATGAACCATACTTAAGATGAAGGGTTTTAGTTTCATCAAAACCTTCACTTTGACGAAAGGCAGTTCCAATTTCTCTCATGATGACTGTCAGTTCCAGGGCAATCAACAACAGTCATGCAAGTCCATTAGATCTGGGGTAGCACAACCCCTTGTGTGCTACTGGGTGGGTGGGGGAGAGAGAGGAGCGAAATAGACAAAATATCTGTTTTAGTTCTCTCCATCAAATTTCTTAGTCTGTGCTAACATAATCTCGTTCAAAATTATTTCATATTTAAGATAAAATTGGAAGTGGGAAAAACAGATGTTGAACTATTATCAGTTGGCAAGCATCATAAAGCAGCCAGTGATGATTGGCATATCAAATGTAAAATCTTACATTTTCTATGTGATTTCCTTGTGAATCCCAAGATCTTCCCCGGCTTTCCGCACGATAAAATTGGCAACCCGCACAATAGTGCAATGCTAACAGCTCAAGTATATAGGAAACAGAATGTGGGGCACAATCAGGGAATAGCTGCAGAAATCAAGATCAAGATAAACTTGAAAAGTTGGAGGAAGTAGTATTTGTTTAACATTGAAGAAACAGATCAAAGTACTTCCCAACACACAAAGTTTAAAGCTCCTGTTTGTCATCAAGGTGGCAACATAAAGGGAAAAAAAAACTGTAGATTGCACAGAAATTTGGACCCAAACATTTACAAGTTCGCACCCTCTTTATTTTCCCAGTCTTTTAGGCAATAGAGGGTGCTCAAGTAATATAAATATTGAAGCCGTCAGAGCAGCTGCCCGCAATACAAGAGCACGGTAAAGAAACATAGCAAGGAGAAGAGGGAAAAAAATCACGCTACTGTGGACATTATCTTGTAGCATTAACAATGATAACAAAATCTGCTTAAAATTGTTGTGATCAGATCAATGTTGACTCAAACAAAAAATATCGTGTCATATAATCTGAAGTTTAAAATAATATTAAAACCATACTACACAGTGTTGCTCACCATGATTCGACATTAAACATTAAGAGGCACATTGTGTTGAAGCAATAGAGTACAATTAAGAAACAGAAACTCATTCAATAAACTTGCATGTATAATTAACATCGGCTATATAGTAACACTACCCATGTGGAGGACCATACAAAAATACCAGGAACCTTAACTAGAATAGATAGCACTTACTTTGATGTGAATAAGCCCATATCCAGTTTTCAAGCCAACAATACCCTACAAGGAAAAATGAAAGAGAAATTATATATGAGGAAAGAAAAGTGATTGAGGGTTCACTACACCGACTAATATGAACATTAAAAAAAGTTAAAGACTTGTTCAAACACCATAAAATTGAAGAATTAGTTGTGGATAGAGCAATCTAATCTTTTTACGGGTGAAATAATGACATTGCTTGTCAAGTCATATAAAAGGATAACTAATTGATGATACGAAAATAGAGAAGTGCATATGCAACAACTATTAATCCTCTTGCTAAAATTATGAAAAAATAAGAAAATTCCTAGATTTCTTGAATTCATAGTCAGAGATGAAGAGCTCCTCAATATGGTCAATAATCAGGCGTCTAAGTTTTCCTAAAGTAGTTAATGATGGGTTCTCAGCTACAAACTGTGGCTCAATATAAGGCCAGAGTAAATTTCCAAATAAAGAAAACTGAGCATCTTGTTTTGATATCAGAAACCAAGGATGGCTTTGATAAAAAGCTTTATAAACAAAAACTATCTTTGAAACAATCACCATCATGTTGAAATCAGTGATGTTTCTGCCTGTTTGATGGAGCCAAAAAATATAATCTCAAAAAAAGTGAAAGTCAATACCTGCTCTCTTACTCCTGAAGAATCTAGTAACTATTTTTTTTTTTTACTTTTTTTTTTTCCTTTCATTTCTTTCTGATAACCTCTAAATGCTGAATTACCTTTTTTTTTTTCCTTTTCCCTGATAAGTAATCAATCAATTGTTTTTAAAAATATATGTTCATCAACCAGTAACTGTACAGGAAATGAGCCCAGATCCATGTCATCAAGGTAATCTGTGAGGACTATATGTATCAAGTTATGTTGATCTGCAATAATGTAAAATCTCAGACACCGTAATAACAATTTAAATGATGTTCACAAAATAACGTACATTTCCTTTTCCAAAGATAAGCCCAGAAGTCCACATGACTTGAACCCCTGAGTCTCGCCGATTTGGATCCAATGTATCTTTCTGTTTCTTCAACCAGCACTAAGAGCAAGAACATGAAGACAAAGATCTGAGAATCAGGCTTGTTGAAGTCTCTTGACGCATGTATATAAGCATATATGTCTATCATTTTCATAAGAGCTATAATTATCATTTCTAACTTTATTCATTACAAAGCCTCAAAGTCCAGCACAAAACTATGCCCCTCTCATGCATGTTACCAATGCTAAAGGTCAGGTCGATCAGACTTCAAGCCAACTGATCAATTACACAACTAAAATTCTTTTATCTAGTTTTCTACATATGTTTTTTTTCCATCCAGTTTCTAGAACTTGCAACTGTCTTGAATATCAATGCTGGGCTCCACCAATCATCATCGTGGGCCAGGGATGACTCTTTTCCGTTCCAGCCTATTGTGCGATTTTGGCATTAACAAGGTCCATTTTCAAAAATCTTCTCTGTGAGTATATTGAGTTCAGTAAGGAGAAGCTGAAAACAATTTTTCAAGACATTGACAACAGCCTGGCACATTGCATGTAGGCAATCAGATTCTGCCTGGGTATCAACACTAAAATGGGAGTGGTATGAGATGTTTTACAGAGATCAGATGTCTTGTTAGGCAGAGTTAAGAATAAGTAGAGCGAAAACTATATGTATTTGGAAATGTGGTAGTGCCATTAGGGATAGATTTCCTGACACTCTAAATTGACTTTTCATTTGCCTTGGTTTAAAACATCCACTAGGAAGAAAAAATGGTGACAAACTGGGCTCACATTATGGTATTGCATGTAGGTCAATCATGAAACAACCTATCATCTGAAAAGATTTCCCAGTATTCAGGACGTTGCCTCTTCTTATAAATAATTTCATATATAGGCAATTTATCAAGATATTGTGCAACATCGCATGAAGATTTCCCAATGCAACATGAACCAACCCAGCAAGTATCAGATTTCATCAAACCGAATATAAAATTGAACGTCAAAAAGAAACAATACCTCACCAAATCTAGGACCACAAGCCTCCTTATTCCCACAAAACACCCAGGAATCGCACAAACAAGGCCCATCCTCACCCCTACACATACTTTTACAGGCCATGCAACACTCCTCCGAAGAATTGAACTTGAACTCGGAGCCCCATTTAACAGCGTCACCCCAAAGTTCCAAATGCTCGATACCTCTGCTGCAACACTCTGCCCCCCTCCCCTCTTCCTCTGACCTTTGGTTATCATCAAACACCTCTGAAGAAAAGAAGAAATAGTGGCAACGGAATTGGGCTTGTTAAAGACCAAGGACAGGCAAACATAGACCATGCAACAGGAGATGTTGTCCCCAATCAAGAAAAGAAGCAGAAGTGCACAACGGCCGACTTCTGAATCGGTTTGTCTGCGACCCAATTGAGTTTGTGGACGTAGAAGTCAAACCCAGAAAATGGTTTCTCTTATAATTCCTTCTCTCTCGATTGTGGATTCTGGGATTTTGGTGAGATGGAATAAAGAACTTCGTCAGATACTGTGCGGAGCTATATTGGCAATGACGCGATGAGAAGAGTACGTCCAACTCATATATATTATTCCTTCCATTCCACTTAATAATTAATCCCAATTAGCAAGTTCTTAATTAAATGCTTTGTATATTTTTTGGTTTTTTTTTTGGTCGTTCATTTTGCTTTGTTATTTTTCTAGGCTCTGCTTCGTTTTCGATGTTGTTGATTGTCTGTCCGACCCTCCCTCCCTCTAAGCTGTCCGTAACTTTTATGTTCTATTTTACTTTATTATTTAATTGTTTATTTAAAAGTATATATAGAAGGAAAATATATACAAGAAATTCATAAATAACTTCTGAAAAAAGAGTAAAATATACTATTAAAAATTTAATTTTTTTCAAATAAATTCTATATTTACTCACTTTTTCAAAAAAATTATTCAGCACTTACATATTTCACAACTGCAAATATTATTTCTCAATAAATAAACAACCTAGCGTGTATATTAGTTGTCATCTAAACCAGATCAGATCCCCAATAATTCTTTTCCAAGGCCGAAGAGTTACGGTGATTTTCATAGTATGAAATTTGTGATCATGTTCTCATTAGGATAATCTAGTATTCTGCTTTCTTTAATTAAGATAATTTGTAATAAAAAAAAATGCTAATTGATCTGAAAAAAGTGATTGATTGAATTTTTAATTTTTGTTAATTAATAATTAAGAAAGTGAATATTAGTGAATTGATTTTCTTTTTATTTTTTAAAAATATTTAAAACTGTATAAAAAATGATTAAAAAAAAGAGGATAAAAAAATAAAATAAAATACATTTACACTCATCAGTACACTTTCTTTGGTTAAATATCGTCCCAGTAGAACTGTCCTAGTAATAAAATCAGCAAGTACAAAAATAAGCATCACCTCCAAGGGAAAAAGATCACATTAAATTCAACTTGAAGACCTTAAAGGGTAAAAGATAGAAGCATACATTTATTACTGTTTAAGTGAGTTTTTTGAATAATAATAAATACATATGTAAATCTCTCTCCCTTAAGTCTTAAGATCCTAATAAAAAGACCTTGATCCTTATCTAACATGACTATAATCAACATTTAGTTCATTTCGTTTGATTATATCTTCGATGTAAAATTGGTAAATTTGTTAGAATAAAAAAAAAATGATAAATTTAATGTTTAATATCCTCTCAAGTTCGGATACAAACTTAAAGATCTAAGGCAAGAAAGATAAACACATAAGGTAAATTCTTACATTATTTATTGCTGCCCATAATATTTATTAGGGTAACAATAATTGTCATTCTTTTATTTTTAAATTTAAAATTAAAATCAAAATAGAGAGAGAGAGAGAGGTTTTAAAAAAGGGAAATGGTGGCCAGCTCAGAGCAGCCATGGCCCATGGGGGTGGGGGCTCAAGCACCCATGTTGTGGCCACAAATAAAAGTTTTGAAAAATAAAGTTAAAATGTATTTTTTTAAGTATTTTACAAACAATGGTCATGAAATAGCCATTGTATTTTTCTCCTCTCAATTTGGGAGGAGGAAATAGGAATAGCCATTCTTTCATGTTGAAGAATGACTATTACTTTCTCTTAAGCTGCTGCTGCTATTCTATTC